>JAYRBW010062875.1:0-30094 GCA_036023295.1 Invenusta paracnida
GGAGGTACAAAGTTGGGGGGGAGAGGAGTTGGGCGGGGGAGAGGGGGGTGTGCGAAGTTCCAGAACCCCCACCCCTTCTACAACTGTCTGAAAAATGCCCCCCTGAAAATATATACTTTCAGAGTAAAATTCAGTTTTTAGAATAAATTAATATATTTATTTGAAAATTTATATAATAATATAGGTACATTTTAGTTTTATATCAAACTGATAATGATATTAATCTTACTGTGCATATAATAACTCCCTTATATTTATAGCCCGTAATGAAGAAATTTAATAACTAATGTGGTCCATAATTTAGTAGTAAAATTGATTAATGTTGAGTTTTGCTATTGATGTTATTTTTGATGACTAGATCACGATATGGGCGATACCACTCATATATGTGAATAGTTGATTAATAACTTGCAAAAAATATACCTTTGTATATTGGCTGCCCCTCGGCTCTGATTAATTTAATTTAATTTTTCATTTTCGGTAAGTAGAATAACAATACTAATTAATATTTATTATATCATATGCTTTAATCAAATATAACAGGAGAATAACAATCTCCAGTAATATTTGGGTTATGTAAAGAAAACAATAATTTTGTATTTTACAATGATAGTGTATAACATCTTTTGTATTTTTTAAATTATTTACTAAAACGTTAACATTTTTTTAAATCGCGACCAATAACACCTGAGTTTGTTTCTTAAACAAATAAGATATTAAGTAGCATGATTTCTTTAAATTAGATGAACGAAAATCATTTTAGTTTGAGTATTAATAAAATGAAATAATATTAATCTCTGCAATAAAATTTTATTCACAAAATTAAATAGTAATAAAATGTGTACATCCATGGGCAGTATAGAAAGAATAAAAGAAAGAGTAAGCCGGAAATTTACAAAATTATATATATTATATATGTAAATAAAAATATTTCGTTAATTTACCATAATTGCTACTTCATAATTAATTACATATTAATTAATAATTAGTATTAATATACTTTGTTACTATTAAATTTGTTTTTAATATTTATTAGTAATAGTGTTGATATCAAAAATTTAAGTTAATTGAATAAATATTTAAATTTTTTGAAAACACTCCTCCAAAAATTGAACACTTTCCAAATAAATTTCCTTCAAACCGCACTTGGAATTATCATATTGGTATATGTATTAGTCTTTATACATTAGAACATTTTAAAACCTCTTTAGATTTTAATAAAGTAATTCATTAAAGATTTTACTTTATAGACACGATCAGGATCGTTAAAGCTATAGATTGATTAAATAAATTTGATTATATCTGATATTTATCTATTGAGCTAACAAATGAGGTATCTTAAATACATATAGATATATTCCTTATGATGTTCGCCTAAATATACTATAAAATTTATGAATAGATTAGGTACTCCACACACACATATATATGTGTATGTAGTATACCTCTTTAGGTTATACAAATATCGTATGATGTGAATAATATAAAATTTAGAATTTTATTAGGGCTTCTTTGTCATTGCAAAAATTACTTCGTTATCTGATATTGTACATACATAATATGGAGATGGCTAAAATCTGTCTTATGAAATTAAAAAGGAAATTTGTTAAACATTTCTTATTGTTGAATGATGTGTTTCACTGTAACATCCCTGTTCAAACTAAATGTATAAACAGGTATGCATGCAAACCTCTATATACAACTTATCATGCTTTTGTATATATGCCCGGTTTAATTTCTATAGAAGCGCTGCAAGACAGGATGTTCCTTGATTATCAACAATCAGGAAGGTAAATCGATTTATTACAAAACTTCTATCCCTCACACGTTCACAAGAAATTTCTATACATATAATTACTATCCTTATATTTATAATCTTTAAGGCTCTATAAATTAAATGCGCATAGCTCTAAAAACAAATGCCGATACTATTTTTTGTCGGGTAGGAGGTTCATATACTACAAATTTTAAACCAATATTCAGTGAAACTTATATGATGATTTGGATTCATTTTTACTTATAAAATCCAAAAATGTCACTTCAGTCACGGTTAAGTAGCAAGATCCCAAGTACATTGACAAACAATCTTACTGTTGAACAACAACTTCGACTTACTGTGGAATCTATTGATATCGCTGAACAACGCCAAATAGCTTCGCTTAATCATGAAATGCGATCTTTTTTAACGCTTCGGACAAAAAAGAGAGAAAGAAATCCCCCCAAAATATACGTTTCAGAACATGATAACGAACAAATGGAAACATCTAAAAAATCCCCAAATAACAATTTTCGCAGTGTTGCTCTCGAGGAAATATCCTTCAGTAAGAAACTACCTCCACCCGGTACTGTATTACCACTACTCAAGACGTCCCCCACTCATCTTCGTAAGTCTTTGAAAAAGCAACATTCAGCACAGTATAATACGAAGCAAGATTTGGAAATTGGTGGAAATGATCTCCCGCATCCAGCTATTTTTCAACAATCCTTGCCACTGTTCCGGGAAAAGTCCCTCTCAGAAGGGGACATCCGAGTTCGTCGACTTCCCCCGTTAGTGAGGCAACTAAGACCAAAGCAGTTTCGGAAGGCTCTAGAGAGGACCCGATTCAAGGAAGATATGTCGCTGGATCCCCGCTTTCTGGGTTTGATTGAAGTTCTTGAGCCACATAACGGATGGCAACTACGCTACATAGAGCAAAAAATGAAGACTCATGGCTCCATGGGTATCTTGGGCTTGCTGGCTCAGCAGTATAAACAAACTGTGACTCATGCTGTTCGTAATATGCAAACTGAGGGGGCCGGTGCAAAAGTTTGACCTAGCTAGTGAAATCCTTCATTATATAAGGTGACATTGGACATATAATAAAATTAAAGTTATACTAAATACGTAAAACTAATTTTTTGTTAAAAATGGATAATATCAAGAAATATATGTCCTATACATGAAGTAATAATAATTGTTGTTGTTTTAATTTGTTTTTATAGTTTTATTAGGTTTTAAAAATATCCTAATTTTTAAGAATATAATATGTATAATTACATTTTTTAATAATGTCATGGTAAAGAAGCGAAAATATCACATCTTTCATCTTTCTTAGATAAAAATTATATACTCGTAGAAGTAATATTAAGAGATATTAACATAACATCACACATTTTTTTTTGTCATTAACACATCGACACTGTACTTCTAATAATATAAGTTTAGAATATACACTGAGTACATTGGCACAATAATTATATTAATGATAAAAAAACAAATATTTTATACATAAGGCTTTAGTAATAGTAGATCTATAATACAAATGTTTGGTGATTATTTTCTATGCATTTTCATAAATAAAAAATATAACGAAAATAAATATACATTTTGTAAGAAGACATAAGCGCATACAAGTAATAAAAGAAAATGCAAATATATACGATTAAAAATAATACGTTGAAAAAAATTAAAGTTATTTAAACAAAACATAAAGAAATACTACTTTAAGAAAAAATAAATATAAATCCAAAAGATAATGCAAACAATAAAATAAACTAAACAGTACTTCGTAGAAAGTGTGGAACAGTCGAACCCATACAAAAATAAATAAAACATATTTATATATATACATACATATTCAATGTAACACATGTGTGTCATAAAGAAACAAAAGGTTCAATAAGAAATGGAAGACAATTAAGGTAGGTGGATATGTATACCACAGTTATAAGGCAAAAAGATTATGAATATCGAATAGTATAGAGTATTGCAATGTTATTCTTAAGACTACAATGTATATTGAATCTGTATTCATCATGAATGTCCCAGGAACATTATAAATAGCAAGTGGCCGATATCGGCTATTAACAAAGTTAAATTGGTATTACAAACAAGTTTATAGCTACTATATTTTAAGACAGATAAGTACTTTCTTTCCAAAAAGCCTATACAATATTATACAAGTAAAATTAACAATAAATATTAACTTCCCTTCCTAAATGACGTTCAATGTTTTCATATTAATATAATTAGGCTTATAAAATGTATAAGTATGAGCATTTTTTATGAATTTTTTTTGCATGCTTTGGAAATTCTGAATGTATATATTTAAGCTTAAAGTCAGGTGTATTCAAAGGAATTATATATGATATCTAAGCATAATAACAAAGTGCATATCAATTTTCATATCTGTTAAATTATAGTTTATTATTGACGATTAAATATTTCATTAAAAATATATCAATACAAATAAAAATGTGGAATATAAAATCGCTGCCTCTACTAAAAATTTAGTCGTACACTTTATCCGTATATTATATTTTATTCACTATGTAAATTTTATATATTTACTTAACACAAATGCATACTTCTGATTAGAAAATTTCGTAAGAATGTATAGTTCTGTAAGATTTAATTTAAAACAGGCAAGGGACGACTTAGGCATATTTTGTGAAACATCTTCAGTATAAAAGTTATCACAGGAAAAATACTTCAAAAGGAAGATGACAATACCAAATTTACCAAAAGTAGTGTGAATATTTATATATCACAGGTAATATTTCTGCACATGTATAAGATGCACGAAGATATAATGCAAATTTAATATATAATTTAACTTCAAAATTCAAACTAAACTAATTATTGTTATTACAAAAATTACACTAAGAAACGAAATTAAAATTTCATAAAATATGTGAATTAATATTTCTGTATGAAATATTTTACTGAAAACATGTTCATATCTATTTTAAAAGTTTCAGAGAAAAAGTATAATCGTCTTCTACTAAATAGTAAGACAATGAAAGATTGTAAAAATCTTGAATAATTACATATTTACAATTTATTTCATATTTTCGGTCTTGTCCGAGTTTCCCTTGACCTGGAACGAATTTGGAATGGGAATTGGTGTTGAAGTGGCATGCGTATAGGGCACCTTCGGTCCCAGCCAAGATGTTTTCGGAATTGGCTGCTTTAAAATCTGGCTACCAGCTGTTGATTGCAAGACTGCAGTGGTGGAATGCAGATTAGCGCCGGTCCGACTGAGTTCTCTACTTATGCCTTGACCTGGAAGAGGTCCTAGATAATCCTGATGCATCTGTTGCTGCCCTGCATTAGTGGAAAAGTTGCCCAGAGAAGTAGGATAGTTTGGGAGAGGAAGAGATGTTGGAACTTGCAAGCAGCCTCCTGCACTGGTTTCCATCTCTTCGAAGTCGTCAAGGGAGAAGAGAAGATTACCCTGCGTTGGAGGAGGAGGCCCTGTCATGGAGACCTCACTTGGAGGTGACACAGGGCCGTAACGAAATTTCCCTGAATCTCCATCAAAGAGATATCTAGAATTTCAAATTTAATAAATTTGTTAAATAAAAATAACAAATTTTAATTTTTTTAATGAATCAATATTTCTAATACATGAATTGTAATAGAAACTGTGGGCACTGGGTGATTAATTGTGATTCGATTTCATTTATAATCTTAAATTAATTTTTAGTATTAAAACGGCAAGATATTTGCCCTTAATTGCCCTGACCAATTACAATTAAAAGTATATAATAATTTTAAAACTCTCTACCGATTTATTATTTTAGCCAACTGTATAGGGAATTTAACACTGGGTAACAAACTATTGAGTATCTGAATAAGAGAGCATGATCAGATTGGGCTGAGTCAAGAATACAAATAATATCATCGACGTGTCGTTTCCAATATTGAATTATAACGGGGGAAGTCTTTTAATGATTTTGCTATTTTACACATAAACCCCATACTACAGCTAAAAGAGGTAGGGGAGAACTACCATATAGGGAAGAACCCATGCACCATCAGATTAAATAAAGAATCGACCATTAAAGGAAATAATAGCTTCTTTACAGGCAAAAGTAATGAATTATTAATTTACATTATGGTTTATACCACAGAGTAATTATATATTACTCCGTGATTTATACAATTGTTAGTTAAATATCCAATCTCTATAGTTTTAAGTTTTTCAAAATTTAATATCAGCTTTTTAAGATTAAGTTACATTTTAAAATATATGGGTTATACACAAATATAGATTAACTATAATAATTTATTTGAAGTATATTTTTATCTATGGTAATATGCACATTAATGACCTTTAATCATATAAATTTGAATTGATTTTTCAATTGAAATTAAATGCGTAGTATGTACAAAACTATTAAGTTAACTTATTTCTGTTAACTATTAACAATTTTAATGTTTGACTTTATTAGTTTTATAATACTACTATTGTAGAAAATTTGTTCGGACTATAAGTTTATGGATAATTGTTATTTCTTGTCTCGAAAATACGACTGGTATTGTATCCTGAAAAAGTTCATAGGGGTAAATTGGACGAATGTTTATCAATATTTTTTTTCAATCATTTAACATTTTATATAAATACCCTATATAAATTCGTAATGTTAATGTTGAAGTCTACCAAAAACATGACATTTTATTATAAAATATTATTTCATCTCATATAAAGTAGTTATTTTATTATACACTGTTAATTAGGGTAATGTGAAACACTTGTTAAGAGTAAAAAGCATCTTATTAATGACAGGTGTAGGTAACAATTGGTGTAACTAAAATCAAATGTAACTAACTGCACTACAATATAGGCTTTATTAGAAATGTGAAAATAGGCATCTAGCTTGTGTACAACACAAGTTTATAACAAACTAACGATGTCAAGTTAAAAACTTTGTTAATTAATTGAACAATGCAAATTCAATAGGCGAGTTTAGTGTTTATATCACTTACATATATATATAGTAACGCTTAGTAATGACGTTGAAAAGACAAACAGCTTAGTTTCGCTTTTAACTTTTTTCAACTATTATTTCTAAATTATTTTTGAATAAATTGATTTGTAAATGATTTTTCACTTTTATTCTTGTTATCCACTGCGATGAAGGCATGGAAAAAATATTTTGCATACCAGAGTTTAAAAGAGTTAAGCTAAAATATATTTGGACATTGTTTTTAATTATTTGCCATTTTTATTGTGTTTTCAACTTGCTATTCCGGAACCGTGGTTTTTATTTGGCTTTAAATGAAAAGAGAAGCAAATTCCCATTTTCGTAATATAATTTTAAAACTGAAACTATAATTATTTGTCTTTTCAAGGTCGTTGCTCTCTGTTACTAATGCAATATCGACGTCACACTATTATAACGTATAACAAATTTAATGTTTAGCATCTTATTAAAGGTCTTCACAAGCTTCGCACATGTAACCATGCAAGTTCTTTTTCGCCATTCCCGCACAATCAATATGCAAAGTTTGATGAGTCACAGCGAAGTTCATGGTTGTAATTAAAACAACAAATTTATTCGGCCGAGCTGCATTCTCCCACTTTTGAAATTTTGTCAATGGAATCAATTGCTGCGCTTTTTGCTACCCGATAAGGTCTGACTGATTTTGTTTCACCTTTTTGTTTGTGACAATTTTTTTTGGCGGTATTCTTAGTAGAATTCGCTTTCGCTTTTCGAGTGGAAGCTGCTTTCTTTTCAACAAAAGTGAAATGCGCCAATGAGGTAAGTTCTATAGATGAAAATGTTTCTGTTTTTTTTCGATTTTTGTTACAGCTCTTGGATTTAATTAAAACTAATCGAAACGTTATGGGATCCGAAAAATCATTTAGTTGGACACTAGTGTTTCCTAATTGAACGTCAGCGTCTCCAACTTTGACACCAGTGTTTCTTGGCTGAACATCAGTGTCTCTAATTTTGGCATCAACGTCTCCTGATTGGGCATAAAAATGTCCTGATTGGAAATCAGTATCTTCTCGTTGGACACCTAGTGCATCAGATATTTTAAACGTTTGCTTGGTGCAAAGCTGTCTTGACATATATTTGAGTTGAAAGGCACAATTCCAGTTCGTGCGAAGCCATGGATAATATTATCCTATATATAGGATCGTGAAATCACGGTATATATCAACTTGAGCTTTTCCCCTTTACTTGAACTCGACCACCAATAGAATGAGTTAATTTCTCACTTTCTTTATTCTATTCTCGTTTCAAGGAAAAAAGACGTTCATTTCAAGGGGTTTTAAGTT
This sequence comes from Invenusta paracnida, assembly GCA_036023295.1. Classification (NCBI taxonomy): domain Eukaryota; kingdom Metazoa; phylum Platyhelminthes; order Proseriata; family Coelogynoporidae; genus Invenusta; species Invenusta paracnida. The sequence continues at coordinate 8,052 of JAYRBW010062875.1, forward strand.
GGTGAGATGTGTGTGGCAGTATATACCATAATACGAAGTTGTTGTCATAGCTCTCCCGATTGTCAAATTTTCTGTCTTCCGGATACTTAACCCTGGATGGTGTTCTCTAAAACCCATCAACCAGTTATATCCAGCGACCCCTTTTAGAAGAAAAACAGTACATTTCCTTCTTTGCAGAATATTGAAACGCAATACGTTGAACATCCATTTGGCTGTAGCCAAATCCTTGTTTTGCCGAAAAGGATCAGGATTTCTTCGAGTTCCGTCTTTCTCATTAAAAGCGGTTTTTTTACCAATTTTTGGCTTAAGATCAATTGTCACAAAGATCCATAATTTAGAAACACCCTTAATCCGTTTCGATAGAGTAGAATAGGGAACATTATATGTCCTTCCCAGTGCACGGATTGACAAAGCATTTTCTTCGCCAATTGATCCAATATATTCATTAATAGTTAGTTTCATACTATTCTTACTCCATTGCTGCAGCTTATTGCGAACTCATAATTTGCGTTTGCCTTCTAATCGCTTTAAAACACATTTTCTACCAGCCATACTGAAATATTAAATTGTAGAAACTTATTTTAGAGTAATGAGAATCACTAACAGGGTAATGTGAAAAACTTTTTCTTAGTTGATCCATATTACCCGAACACTTAAGGTGATGTGGATCAATATTATTTCTTTACAAAAAAATCAAGCTTATCAAACATAATTTCAGATATAACTTGTAAGTATCTAAGCAAAAACGACCGCGTCGCAAAAATGAAAGCCAAGAAACGAGTTCAAAAGAAAAACGTTGAAAGGATGTTGATGATAGAAAGTACAGCCATTAAAAAATTGATATAAAAAGAACGCCAAGATTTAAAAAACAAAATGTTAAAATTATATTGATGATACATAGTACAGCTATCGAAGAAATTGATATAAACATGGCGCCAAGATATAATTGTTACAATAATTTCTGTTTAATGTATAGATCAATATATGGAACATAGGTATACGTCTAAACTGTAAAATACATAAAAATATGAAAACAAAAATTCTTGCAATGGGACATTTTTACAAAAGCAATGAAATCCACATGAATGTAAAAAGTGGTTGTTTTAAATAAGTCATTTTTTACAACATAGTAAAATAATATAATTTAAATCATTGCCACGATATTTTTATGAAGTTTACAGTTTAGACGTATACCTATGTTCCATATATTGATCAATACATTAAACAGAAAGTATTGTAACAATTATATCTTGACGCCATGTTTATATCAATTTCTTCGATGGCTGTACTATTTATCAATATAATTTTTTTAAATCTTGGCGTCCTTTAATATCAAGTTTGTTATTGGCTGTACAATAAACAATGATGTTTTAGAAACACTTAACACTGCAAAATGTTGGCATAACAAGTGTGCAATCGAATAGACATCACACAGAAATCGGATCGTATTTTTATCATCCCTACGTAAACACCTTAAATAAACCTTTTTATTGGCGTTTAGACACCTTTAATAAAACGCCAGGTGTGACTTATACACCAATAATATTTTAATTTTACTCAATAATAAAATCCAAGTTCTCTATTATTAAATACATTTTATAAAACGAATTTTGAACAACCAGAATATTTATATGGACTGCTTACCATATTATAATGTATAATTAAATAAAGTTAATATACTACGTTTATAAAAATCTAAGGATGTGACTTATACCTACATGAGATTCTATGGCATAATCTCCCATTAATGAAATATAGTATCTTTTGCAAATAAAAAAATAGCGATAATATGCTATTAAAAATTAATTTCAACGCTATAAACTATAAATATTATTGTTTGAAAATGTTTCTTATTATTTTCAGCATTTGATTATACTACGTTTCTTTTAGAATGGCAGTATGCATACATGAAGTACTAATATATCCATCTACTCTTAGACATAAATGAAGTACTAATATATCCATCTACTCTTAGATATAAATGAAGTACTAATATATCCATCTACTCTTAGACATAAATGAAGTACTAATATATCCATCTACTCTTAGACATAAATGAAGTACTAATATTTCCATCTACCCCTAAAAATCTGCCTAACTAAAACAACGATATTGAGTAAGAATAAAAAGAGACACAGTTGGATAAAAAAACAATGTTATGGGCATTTCAATCAGATATTCGTATTGTTTAATTAATATAATTAATATTATGAATGAGACTGATACACACCATAGTATATTGCGTTCACTAATGCCACTACTAATTAGTTAATATGGTCCATCTAAGGATTCAAACCAGTAGAGATGTAAGTAACATTAGTAGAGAAGAAAGTGCTGGCAAAATATACAATACGCAACACAGTGCCCAAAAACTAAAAAAAAATCTACATTCAAAAAGTATGAATTGAACAGTATTTCAGAAAAATCAAATAAAAACAGAAGAAAAAATTGCAGAAACAACCGTAAGATATATGTATATAGTGTTTGTCTGTGTACGTGCGTGCGTACGTATACAATGCAGTGACGTACTGTAATATACAAGGTATGCAATATGGACATACATTATTATGTTTAATATATAGTGAGATATTATAATATGGAAGTCTGATGCGTCTATGTTGGAGAAAAGATACTCAAGTACATATGTACTTGTCGTAGCCCAGATGAAGCATTATAAGATCAATGCACAAATAAATAAACAGTTGAAATGAAATAAATTTGCTGAATATAAACAGTTCTGAAGATACTAATGTAGATGTAATATAGCTAATCGTATATTATCTTAGTGAATTTTCGAACTTCAATTCCCAAAGAAAAGTATAAATCCAGATGTATGCACGGCTCACGGTAAGTTTAGTTAGGACGAAATAGATATGAAAACGTGAGGATAAAATGGATGGAATTGAGTTTTAGAACTCGAAAATGCATTGTAATTTTGGAGCTGAAGGAGGCATTATTGGTAGGTTAGTTGGATTTATTATCAGATTACTAGGTATATCAGAGATATGGAGAGGGAGCGATGTCAGCTGATGGTGAATGTATTACAAATTATGTTAATGAGAGAGGCACGTAAGAGATTCTTCGAGCAAATATGGAAAATAAATAGTAAATAGTTTGGTATATTATACTAATAGATGTCGTTATTATGAGCGAGGTAGATGAAAATGATGGTAATGATAATGGGGAAGAATACTGATATCCCGAGAAGAATGTAATGGGATAAAATTATATACACAAGCATTTTATAAAGTCTGAATACCAAACACGGAACTATATAGATGCAACTGGCTTGTCCAGTAAATATTATGTAAGTATATGTTAAAATTAGACCCTATGTAATAACGTCAATAAAAAATATTTTATAATTATATAACGCTGGACACAGCGATATTACATAAGTCAATTTTATACCATGGCTATCAAAAGTAATAGTAGAATCAAAAAGATATTAGCGTGTTATTTCATACCATTCAACGATAACTCTCCAATTCAAAACAAAGTTCAGCTAGCATACAATAGGAATGTGTTTAGAGTAGATATAGTATTATTGGTATGTACGTATCTCCCAAATCAATATTAAGTAATATAGCGAGAAACTATATAATATATATTAGTATACGTATGTACATAGATACGTAATCCTGTAAAAAGAAAGTATTTAGCAAAATATCAGAGAGCTAAGATAACTAGCTTGACGTCTATCACAATAATATAATTCAGGAGAGTAGCATGCAGGCAGCATCACATAACACAGCAACGATCCTTGTTCTTGTTATGAACACTTTTTCGACTTTGTTGTCCCCCACTGGATGTTGTAGAATTCATTGTGGAAGTCTTGTTGGGCAGTGGTGGCGTGGGATGCTCCCCACTACCTCCGTTAGGTGCTGTCGTTGGCGCCTTCCCAAGTTGTTGTTGATGCTTCATAGCCAACGAAGTCGAGGAGGTCTGACTTGGCAGGCCACTACAGTTTCGACCATTCCCGCCAATCTGCTGACCACAATTAGAGTTTATTGAAAGCACTGACCCAGTTTTCGAGGTGTCCCCAGAGGGCACTCCGGTACTACCTCCACCAACCCCGATAAGTATACTGCTAGGTCCCGCTGTAGTCGCAGCTGCCTGATTTCGGAGTTGACTCTGACTATTGGCCCGACGACGCTCGCCATTGGTAAGGACACCGCCACTCCGAGAGTTATCGATCAATTGATCGGCGGAACGCATAATCCCTCCGGTTGACTCAACCAAGGGAATGGGAGGGTCTTCGGCAGTTATAGAGAGTCCGGGAACGTGCCGGCCCATCATGCTGTACGAGACAGGAGAACACGCACACGTCAGATTAGGAGGCCACAAATCCACCTCATTTCCATTAACGCATGCATGCTAGCTGTTACTTTGTTTTGACTTGTGACTATGGATTGTTATAAGTACCATTTTTCTTATTTTTGTCAATAATCCAACAAAATTACATACCGTTAGAAGGATTTATTTAATTTAAAAAAGAATGGGTGGTACAAACGAACCAAATCAACATGAAATAATGTTGCATGTAAAATATTTAACTGCATGCATGAAAGTGAACTATAATGTAAGCAAGATTTACATTTAGATCATTATACTACTCCATATTAGACAGTAGTAATTAATTCAATTATATTTTGTTATTTATTTTTAATAAAATATAGAACAACGTAAGAAAATTTAAACATAATTTTAAAATGATAAAATAAATGGGTAATCAAAGCGAGAATTTGCTTATTTAAAAACCATATTATACAAACATTTATTTATAAATAATTATGCATTTAAATGTTTAACATTACAAGTTGTTCCGAAACATAAAACTACATTATTTAATGCAGATATAAAATAAGATTTGTCATTGTAAAAGTTATGGTCTTCATAATTGCTTTGTATTTTTATAGACAAGTGAGTGTAACTAAAATTAAATTAATTGTTCTTTAAATTATCAAAATTATATATTATTAAATATTTATAGATAATAATTTAACAGCATAATGCTATTTAGATGACTACAAAATGGAAAATTATATTCAATTCTGTAATTTAAATTTTAAAGTAACCTTTAAAAAGTAGCAGTCACTACATTTATATAGATACATAATATTATTATGCTGATATCTTGAAATTTTATAAAATAAATTAACAGAAAATTAGGCATACACTGCACAGAAACTTACACTGCACAGAAAGTTATTTTTGACTTGCAACGTAATTATGTCAGCATCATAGAAAAGGGACTACTATATTTATAATAAGTTCAATTAATGCTATAAGTTAATCAAATACATTGTTATTCAAGAAGGTTATTCTAAATAAGGTATAAGCTAGGTAATGTAGATTAACGTCATAACTCTGTATTCATGAAAATAGAATGACGCATTGAATGATAATTATTATATAATACACTGTTCTATTATGTGTAATGGAATTGAAAGTAGTAAAAAGGAAGTATATTGCAGTGGTCGATATAAAAATGATTTGATTCAATTTTATGTACTTTTATCGTGTTAGTGTACGTTTATTTATTTCAGAAATTGGCACTAATTGTTAACTATAAGTAATTTTACATTAGTAGTTGATTTATTAATTAGATAAAGAGGGCGTAAAAAACAAAAACACTAGTATATGCAATGATATTTGCTTACTATTTATTGTATAGATAATGGAGAATGATAACTAATTCAAAAGATAAATTTTAACATTATTAACGATAAGCGTACAATCTCCAAAACATGTTTTGTGCAAACCTTATGTGTAGATTGCTATTAAGTAAACTGTGTTATTTCAGTTCATTAAGAAGGGTTATAATAGACGCATGCTTTCTCGGGTAACTACATTCGGTATAGCTATTCTATAATTATTTGGCAATCACTTTGCAAAACTATTGCCAATATCTTAAAATTGAAAATAGGGATGCATACTCTGGAACAATTCAATAAACCTCCCGAACCCATCACGAGCAAGCAAAGTGTAAATTAGTGTAAAGAAAAAAGTTTGAGGTTATTTTTCTAAAATTATTAATTAAACATTTATATAAATAACATACTTTTTAAAGATACCACCCTTAACCCTTTCAGGGTAGCGTGTTGTACTATATGTTAGCATTTTTTTAAATTAATTTTGTTTTAGAAGTCTCAAATCGGGACGAGTGGGTAAATACAAAGCACCGATTTTACAAACCACTCCGCTAACTATAATCATGACATTACTGTTGTACTAGTAAAATAGATTAAGTGTGATATTGTAGGAAAAATAGTTTACCTTGGCGTACTTATAAAACGATGACAAGCTTAACTAAATGAAACCCACCTTTTGTGTTAAACATACGTAAAAATATATCAATCGATAGGACGTAGGACTGTTTACACGAGCAATACCTAAACTAGCATACCATATACAGTATCAAAAAGTAGTTACCTGTCTTTAATAATTACCTAAATAAGATGCTTCAAAATTAAGTGATTCCATGGAACACGAAAATATAAATAAGACATTTCCTAAAAAATGAAAATATGGGATAGCCTTTTGCTATGTATTGCATTCGAATTAAAGATTTCTATTTTTGTCAAAATAACTTTAAAATGGTTCCAAAATTAAATTAAATGTAGTTTGTGATAATAAAACATACAATCAACTCTTTAGGGATAACTGTTAAGCCTATAATTTAAAATATGTAATTAATATGTAAATAATATCTAAATTGTTGTTTTCATGTAAAAAGGGTTAACGTAATAAAATATATTTTAATTTTATACGCACCCATGATTGGAGCCACGTCTATACCGGTGTAGCCGAGGTTCAACCCAAGGCTCTTTAGTGACGCTCTCGGACACACAGGATGCCACATAAGAGAAACCCTGAATAAATAGGGAAAGCAAGATTAAATCTATCTTTACTATCTTCTAATTGATAGTACAGACTAGTGTATTACTTTAAGTTAACCAAAAAAGGCAATGCATTTAATTTGAAATATCTTTTAATTTTTACGCTAATATCATCATTTAGTATGTAGTAAAGACTGGAATAAGAATTAGTTGAAACTATGCTTAACGTGTTTATAAAAAATAAAGAAAATAAGAATTTTAACAAAGTCCAAATATCGATTAAATACAGATATAATACATTTTTATTGTAAATAAAGAAACGCATAAAGAAAACAGTTAATAGAAGTGAACTATTAAAAACATATTTTCCAGATATTATGATGTTATAAAACGTCATAGTGTCAAATATCTAAATAAAAATATTTACAATTAGAATAATTCAGACAGTGGATTTAATATGTATTCTTCAATTCATCCAAAACAACAGAGCACAATATTAAAAGTATGCAGAAACTTCAAAGTTAATCAGAACCAAAATAAAAAAACAATTGACAGTTTGATTAAAATACAAAGTTAATCAAAGTTACAGAAAAATTACTGTAATATAGTCAAAGAAATTATGTATTAAGGAATAATAAAAACCTGAAAACAAGGAAATTAAGGAAAATAATTCAATATTTATTTAAAAAATGCAGACGAAAAATAAATCAAAATAAAGTTCCAAAACGATTAGTTTATAAGTTAGTGAATGGTACTCATATAAGGCACCTTATAAGTAAGCTTAGTTCGTAGTTATCAAACAACAATATTAAGATATAAAATGCTACAATAGTTGTAGCAAATTTATAAATAATAGTCAAATACTATTTTTAAAATTTTAAAAATCGAACTGACGGTAGTTGTATTTCACAAATTGGAAAATAATAAAAGCTTGTATTTACAAACACGCAAGTTAAAAAAAATTATAATAAAAAAGAAAAACCGAATAAAAAGAAAATAATAAAACACGTTTTGTAAAGTACGAAATGATGTCTGTATTGTAAGTACACTAATATAGGTTCGTATGCTCAATAATTAAAAAAAGGATACACAAAAAACCGTGGATACAATATACGGGTAAGTGGGAATAACCGCATATGGATGCCTAAAATAGAAATAACTGTTGGTTTTCCAAAAGGTAATAATGTATTCTTGGAAAGGTATAGTACAGAGAAGGAAAACAAGTATCAGGATTCTCATTTGCCTAATTTTGTATCACTTGAGCCTAAATTATTTGTATCTCTTGATAGAAGAATGTTACCCCACATACATGTCCCATTTTATACCTAAACCACGTATGTATATTCACAAACAGGTAGTATGAAGCAAGGATACTTCATGACAAAGGAGTAAGGGGAAAAGGAGTAAGCTGAGGAAAAACTGTGTAGGGATATCAAAAATAGATAATAGGGCCAGATTCAATTTCAAAATAGAAGTGAGTCAAATAAAATTATATAGCATTCACATATTATTGTGAATACTGAGTAATCATAATATATACTATTAAGTATATTATGTATTTATATGTAAGTATGTAAGTACTTAATAAAGACGGAAACCGTTCTGACAAACAGCAGTGGCTGTTTAAATAGAGAGATCGTAAAACTCCTACGTATAATATACTAACTTGAATACAATATAGTATATTACATTAATATTATGAATGTATGCATAAATCTTTATAACTCTGAAGTATACTATCAGCTCTCTCGATTAACAATTTTCTAGTAAATTGAGATATGTAACAGCAGGTGTTTAAACGTTCTAAAATATGTACATTAAACAAGCTAAACAATTGCAAACATGACAAGATACAAAAGAACTAATCACAGAAGAATATGGAGAGTATTATTGCGTAGTGCGATAACCAAATAAACCTTTAAATAGCTACTAGATAAGTACTTACGAGAGAGATATTATTTAAGCATTTAAGAGCTTACATCAGTTCACCGTATTATTAATTTATCATTATATATTATATATTTTGAAAACATCTGAACACCCAAATGTATTTAAAATAAAAATTATTATAACTCTTACTATAAAATATTCTGATACAGAAACACATATCTAATTTAAATACTAAAAAAATATGTTGCATATTATTATGAATAATACGAGGGTGTGCTTTATCTAAGTAGAGATAATAGTGGTGAGCCTAATTGCAGTAAAATATTTGAAAATTATTGCAACATTTACTCGTTCACAGTTATAGTACAAACATGGGCACAATAAATATACTAATTGCGCTACAAAAAGACATAACACTAAAAACAGACATCATAAAGATTATTACGAATTAAAATAAATAATTAAGTTATGAACTGTTAAATTGCCTAAATGTTTCCAATGTTATACATACCTGAAAGAGGTCATTTCCTATGGGAGCATTGTCGTCAGGAGTGAGCATGGGGCGCTGAGTAGTGAAACAAGAGTCAAAGAGGCTTGTGTCTGTCTCGGAAGTCAACTCCGGTTTGAAGGGGGGTTCTACACGCCGGTGGTACACATCGTCCCAATTGATGCCCTAAAGGTCACCATGAGAACATCAAATTAGGTCACCAATCACTGTTGGTCAACTTTATTAGTGATAATATATTAAGTATTCTTCGATTTATTATACGAACAATTCAAATTGTTTTTCTATTGTTATTTGATTACGAAAGAAATATTACACTATTTTTTACAATAGTTATAAATTTTAAATATTACAAAATAACAACAGAAAAATAATGTTAAGTTTGCCTCTAATAATTATACATTGACTACTATATAATGTATCTAGCATCACGCAAAGATGTAGGAAAACGCAATACAAAATATATTTTTTCTAAAATAGGCAATAACGGAAAAAATCTAGTTAATAAGACACAACAAAACACCACAATGAATTAAAGAAATAATTTATAAAATTTATAATTATTTTCTGTAAGAAAAAAGGCATTATTATTGTGACTTTTGCATCACTAAATGATAATATGATTTTATATTACAGTATACTTACCATAAGAAATATTATCCATAATAAACATCAAGTAGCAAAGCAATACTCGATAACACAAGTATGTTCTATTTAAAATGTATAGGTATATACATAATATCCTACATGTGTTAAGAAAACCATACTATAACTTTCGCTAGACAGACTACTCATAGTTATCGTGTAATTAACATGACCATGACGCTACATTTCACACAAATAAAGAGATTCGCTAATAGTATAATTATTTTGTCACATGATTAAATGCTTTAAATTTATATGTATAAATTTTTTTTAAATAAACAAATATCAAGTTATTATTAATGTTAAAATCATATTAAAATAGAAAGTGTGAAAAAATTATTTAGTCTTATTCCTTCAACTTTTACTCGTAAATTAGTTATAGAGTAATATATTTTTACGTTAGATACATATTTCAGAAAATTTAAAACATTAATAATATTATACATAATAAACAAAAATGCTTATTTTTCCATTTTTGAATGACATTAAAAATGAAAAAACGTAATAATTTGGAAAATTCAGATCATTCATTAATTTTTTTATAAAGCTGAACTTTAATAATTGTGCTTATTATTTTATTAAATATTATCAATTTCATATCAATTTAATTAAAAATTCATATTGTAATATTATGGAACACAAAAAATATTTTATCTTCAGTGGAAAATGATACAAAGAATTTATGCGTCCTCATAGCTGATAATGGACACCTATGCTATTGACGTAGTAATACAAACGCAAACGTTTACTAGTTTTTTTACCACCAAGCATATTTTAGACAAAAATGTTAACACTGTAAAGGTTAATGCAGTAACACTTAAGGTTACAATTCTACCCTTTGATCAACACCCGGTTGACATGAAAAATGGACCGAATGACGACAACTATAGGCGATAAAGAATTGGGTATAAGCATTCAGACGAAGTCCAGTTTTGAAAACTTTTCCAGAACGCTCTACTCTCTCTTGGCCACTTTTGTTGTCTATCTAAACAAGAATTGTTGGTATCAATTAATATCTTAGTGAACAATATAAATTGGTCTTGGCTTGCACAGATAGTCTCCGTTGCAAATAAAATAGTAATCAAGTGTATAGCGTTTAGAAGTTAGTTTAAAGTCCTCATAAAAACATAAATGCAAACATTTGCAGTGGGGTATTTACATGAATCTCAAAGAACTTCTGCTTTTTAATCTCGTCAACGTCTTCTTTGCCATAGCCCAACCGTTCCTTTGGGTAGCGCTTGAGTAAGCCTTTAATCAGGCTACGAGCCTCCGGGGAAAAGTATTGCGGAAACGTTATTCGACCCTTAAGTATCTATCAAAATGGAAGAAGGAGAAATTCGCATAAACTACTAACCAGATGCTTTTAGTTGCAGATGCGGTATCGATCTTACAAAATGTACATGTTGTGCATTCAAATTATGCCTTTTATTATATATCTTGTTAACAAGCAAAATTAATTTAAAATATATTTAATATGCTCCATATACACATGTGAAATATACCCATAGAATAAAACTTTGCTAAACTAAAGCTGATAAAAACAAACACAAACATTATCTAAAAATGTGCATTAGAACTATATGCTTCTAAAATGAAAACTATAATTAATATTATTAATATAAAAATTCAAAATCTAAGATTCAAAAGTCTTAAATTTACAGAGTTTTAGAGCACACTCAACTTTTTCTATAATTCTTGTTTTCTAGTAAGAATAACAAGAGTAAGAAATTTAGTTAAACACGAAGAATTATATTAGTAAAACAGATAATCTACTGAAAAAAGCCAACAGAGTCGATCATGATCCCAATCATATGAATTGTTCAAACGTTCTTTTTAAGTCAGCATTGCTAAGGGTCCTCCACCCTTTGACAGACATTTTTCTTCCTTGAACCTCAACCAAATTGAAGTATAACCATTCGAAACAATTCTTTTTAATAATAGGCGTATTGGTGTCAGACATGCTTATGCTGCAGGAAATTGTGTGTGGTTCCATCAAGACAGCACTCCAGCATTTTTTTCAAATCATGATGGAGGAAATCGACGACATCGAGATAAACCTTATTTCATATTCCCAATATGCCTGATTTAGTACTGACCGATATTATATTTTGGCAGAAACAACGACCGTGATTAAAAGTCAATATTTTGACAGTGATGTGGATTTGAATAACTGCCACATGATATCTAAAAATTTCTAGAAAATCCCCACGAACAGTTTAATAATTTACAATGAAAAGGCGGAAGGTAAAAATTTAGTTTATAATATTTAAACAGTGTTTAAACACCAATTTTAGATATTTACGTATCATACGATTTTTTACAGTGATCGTGTCGTTTACATTTTGATCACCTACAAATATAAGACTATTGTTAATTTATAGCCATGAATTAGCCACGTATAATTGACAAAAGGTAAATTTTTTTTTGGTTTAAAAATTTATTTTATTATAATGTCCTAAGCATTGATTTGATAATTTTGTAAAATAATTTAATATATTAAATAAAATAGGAAAATAATAGTTAAACTTTATTAAAACGCGATTCACAGAGGCTTTCTGCCTCATTAAATATCAGAAAGAATTAAGACCAAGAATAATAAACATGTATTTTAGTAATGTGACAAAATAAGACAATAAAATTATATTTACAGGATACAAACAGACAGAAACTATAAACAGAGAGACATTAGAATAGATCCAAAATAAACTGGCCACCGCTTTGATGCAATTAGTCATTAAATTTAAGTTTATAGTATTTAATGTAGAGATTCACTAGCTTTATTATAAAGATAATAACTAAATTTATAAAGAAATTTCCATTTATCAAAGAAAAAAGCGTAACTTTGAATTAAGCGAAATTAAATATTTTTATGCTCCAAAAATTTCGAAACCAAATATCGGTAAGTTATGCCTATATAATATGTAGGTAAGGTCTGCCAAATATTATACGCTAAACATTTATTTGTGGAAAGTTCAAATAGTTGTGAAAATAAAAACATAAAAGGAAAGTCATAATATCACTTAAATATTTACAAATATCACAAAATGTGTTATAAATTTTCCCATAAGAAACTATTCAGCAAAATAATAGTGAATTGAGCTTGAGAATTACAAATCAATAATTAACTATATATAGTTAATTATTTATTTGTAATGCTCAAGCTCAATATCCATATATATATATGTATTGCTTTCAATAGTAGTAATTTTCTGGAAATAATTGATCGTCTATAAAAATATACGAAAAGGAATTATGCATACACGCTAATGCACATATTATATTATGTAACAACAGATAAACACTTACGAAGAAAAGTAATTGCGTCAAAACAAACGTCAGGTTATCAAGTAGTTTTTGTCAGGGTAATTTTTAGAAACTTTTGAGTAATTAAACACGGTGAAGAAGGTTTGCATGTATATTAGTATATACCCAGGTTGTTTCAACTCACCTTCTCAATTGTCTTCATTTTGCTGGCTTCTTGGCTGAAAGGTGGCTATGGGTGAAAGCGGGTAGGATGGTTAAGATATGTACGAAGAGAAAAAATTAAACATATGGTTAAAACGATGCATCTGAATGATCGAATTATCGATCAGATGGAAAACAGAAAAAATCAATGATTTAAATTGTATTGAATAATTTTCCAGTTACCAGTAACAAATACTTAAAAACGAACTTTCTTATATTATAATTAATTTAACACTTTATTTTATAATATATTACAATTGATACAAAATACAAATCTATCATAAATGTACACTAACATTAAACCCAGGAATTAAATAGTACAAACAATGTGTATATTAATATAACTTATTTTAATAAATATTTAAAAATGTCATTTTAATTATTACTTGGTAGTTAATAACAAGTGGGGTATTATTTTATACACAACTCTTTAATACAAATTAACGCAAAAGAAATTGTAAAGTTTTAAAAACGCTATGCAAATCATGATATTATTTTTCCATTATAAATTAATATGCTGAATATCAAAATTACATATATTGACATATTTATGATCAATATCTAACTCCCAAATTCAGGCTGTTATGTAATTTTTTTATATTTGATACACCAAAACAAATATGAAATAAAATTCATGACTTAAGTTTAAGTTTCACCAAAAAATATTTCGATTAGTTTTATATATTAAATAATATCATGAATTACATAAATATACATCTATTTTCTTACCCCTCCTGATAACATGTCGTACAACAAGGTTCCCAAACTCCACCAATCCACACCCTTACCATGTCCTTCACGTCTAAGGATTTCAGGAGCCCTATATAAAAGATAGAACCAATAAAAAGCTCACAACGTACTAAGTATTGAAGTTGAAATAGAATAAAATTATAAGATAATTAAATGGAAAAAGCATGTTTAAGCAAAAACCAGATCACTTATTTTATTATTTTAGCACAAATATACAAATAAGTGGGTATCAATAAACTCTAGATGTTCTTTATAACAGTATAACATTACGCATATATTATACCATAACTTCTGATTAAAAGTCATGCTGCCGCGCAATATTTTAAACAAAAGGTGACCTCAAATGCGTGGCATAGTTGGCGTACAAAATAAGCGCTGTTGCCAGCTGTTAAAAAATGCATGTATGTATGTATGATCTATCATCTGCTGCGTATGCTGAAGTGATCTTTCTATGTATCAGAGAAAAATATACATACTAGAACACTAGGTGCAAGTATAAGTACAGCATAGTTTAAACTAAGAAAAAATAACGATTAACAGATCGGTGTCTAGACAAAAATATGCGAGTATAGAGAAAATTTAAGACAAAAGTGGTTAAAACTAATGTTTTATAATAATCAAGTAGGCTATTTACTTTTAAAGACAATATATACTCATTTTTACATAAACGTATACTACTTATATTCCAAGCGAAGAAGTATCTTTCACCAAGTGATTAAATAAATCATTGTTAAATTTCACAGATACCATAAAAATATTACTAATTTTAAATTGATCAATAACAAAAAAATATAGCATTGTTACTCTCAGATAAAATGTTATATATGTACTTTTAATATAATACATTTATTGAAGAGAAACAGAGATCCATGTAGTTATTAGATATACATAATTCGTCGCCAATTATTTAGAAGGCGTAAGTGACAAAATGGGCGTAGCTAACCCAAGACCAATTTTAGTGTTTTCTAAAACTATATTTTGTTATATAAGTTATACTTGTGGTATAGCAATCGTACGTTTTATAGTTACTGAGATACAGATGTGTCATTTTCTGAAATTAGCATTATATTTTTTCTCATAAGAAGTACAATAACGCACTTAGTTCTATTTACGCCCATAGTAATAATCAAATTATTTATTAAAACATTGTATAATAGATTATATATAAATTTGTAAAATGTAAATCATGTATACATAATATGCATATACTATAATATGTATAATACAGCGCAATATAGGTTACAAACCAGCAATTCACTACCTATACTAGTATGTTAAGTAACAATTCTCATATACTATGACTAGAGTGTTCTATATTTTAACATATATTCATGTGTATATCAAATTTATAAACCGATTGGAAATAATATAATTGTATAAACTAGTTGTATCTATATTGCTTTAATATTATATCTGAAAATACAAGCATCAAAATCGTAAAAAAATCATAACTGCATGCAAAATGGAGCACATATTTACAGTATAAACTAAACTGTTTTATTTAAACTATGTGAATCCAATTTTAGAAGCTGTGAAATAAATTAGAAAGGTTATCGACACACACATCTTACTTATAATTCAACTATATATTTCAGAAATATCAACTTTCAAAGAGATTTCCCTCTGTATAAATCTACAGATATATACCTGAGTCCTAGAACGTGTTAACATTACAAAATACTATTTATTTTTATGCATCGACATAATTGTAGATCGTTATTTCAATTTTCGAATTAATCTTTAACTGGAAATATTAACTGAAAGCCAGAATAAAAAATACATCAGAGTGGAATAATTGAATTGAATTTTAAGTATCAGTAAATTTAGTAAACAATTTAATTTACCACAATAGTAATAAAATGCCAGATAATAAAATACAAAACTGTAGTTATATAAGGCGAAAATGAGTTTTATTTTGATTTATATAAGACATTTTTGATTTGATAAAAATACTTCGGTCTTTATTATATAAATAACCGCCTAAATTTTATTGATTAATATGTTTTTCATAATTATAATAAATAGATAATAAATGATTTTATTTTGAATTAAAAATAAATATATCTTGCCTGAATAGTTGAATAAATAAATAAATATATATATATATATACAGCGTATTTTGAAACAAATTTACTTAAAGTATGTTTCTCATTAAACACAACAATTGTCTGTTATTTTGGTTAAGTAATAGATATTAACCTATTAAACTGAAACATGTAAGAAACAACTTATTAAGTTTAAATATTTAAATGAAACAGTAAACAACGACAATCATCAAGATACATCCGCAGACCTGCCAATCTAATGACATAGTAAAGCGGGACAGTATTCCATGGTGAGGCGGGAGCCGCGCCTATAGGTACGCGTAGCAGAAATTTTTGACGTTTTGCATAATATGGAAATGCATCTAAAATCAATTACATCTACTCTCTCAGATAAATTTTCGAGTATTCTGCACACCTTTCATTACAAAATAATTTCCAATACTTTATATTTTAATGTATTTTATTAAATGTAAGAATAATAAAAACAGCCAATAATTATTATTATTTTGAGAATAAAACAATTAGAGAGATTACAATTAAAATTAGTACATAATGGTGGTAATATAGATGCTCTGGAATAAAAAAAGCTTTATAGCTTATCTAGGTCTAAATTAATAAAATTTACAAATAAACGATTATGAAACCAATTATATAGGCGACAAATTTAGATGATTCCATATATTTAAACAAAATATATTGTGAAGTGAGTAAACACAAATTGGAAAATTGGTTGGCATGTTAGACTGCCTAGTCTCTGCCTCATTTGCTATATACTATTGTATTATTAAATGAATCACAAGATTAACTAAAACTACAGTTATTAAAAAAACGATAAAAATATATTTTAAAATAATATATTCAAAACGCGGGACATATGTCTACTTTCGCAGGACACGTGGGACAGCCTCAAAAAGCAGGATTGTCCCGCGAAAAGCGGGACGGTTGGCAGGTCTGCTATATGAACATTGAATTGTGGCGACTTTGAGTGAACTATATTGTCTACGCAACGTAGCCTTTTCCCTTAAGTTACCGAGACTGGCACTACTACTAGGCAGGTATGACTCAGAAGAATATCACTCTAGACATGTAGAATATAACCCGATGTTTATGCAATGGACTGCTTTATTATAATCTAACCATATACTGAAATCAGGTGACTTGAATTAAATGTGAATTCTTCATAGCTATTTACCTAATTTAATAACCGAAGAAACTTACTATTTAAAGAAATTTCAGAATTAAAACAAATTAAATGTTTCTTATCGAATTTTAACTAGCTTACTGTCTTTTGACCTATTTTTCTTTTACCCTTTTCACATGTACCTATAAAATGTCTTCAAGATTATTTTTTATTATAATAAATAGTTTTCTTATTAGTAAAATTCTTCGTAGAGGAAATATTAATATAAACGAATCCGCAATGGATCTCTCTAGCTGTAGAGAGAGGTGACAATAGCGCCAAAGTCCACTCACCTTTCCCTTTTTGTACATGGCCTTGACATTGCCAGCATCGAAGGCCAACACTTCATTGCAGAAGCGTATACACGACGGATTCCGATTTAGTTGCAAGAAGCTCTGAGCCAGGTTGAGATTGATCTTCATCAACTCCTTCTGCCTGTGATTGTCTTCGTCGTCGTTGGTAACAGGGGCGGCGTACAGGACATCCAGTGCCTAAATAACGACCCATCAAGGGAAAAATAAAGTATCCACTCAAGTGATGCGTGCAGTAATAAACAAACCTATAATCAAACAATACAACGATTTTTTTACCAAAATATTGTTCGATATTTTATCTATTATATTAATTTTATGCAGTAAATATTTTATTAAAATTAACTAATTAGATCACAAATAGGTAATCCCGAACTAAGTGAATTATGTCCTTTTTGTAAAACGATTGTGAACTAATGTAATTTTTTCCAGAGTAAATCTTGGTTTATGGTTGGATGACTCGCCAGATCTTATTCAAACAACGACAATGTGTCGAACTCCTACAATATATATTGATGTGAAATTATTTTATAGATGTTTAATAAAAACTTCTAATTATAATTTGAATATTTCATGTATAATAACATACAATGTAGGTGTCGTGTTGATTAATGGACATAACTTTTGTTCAACTAGTCCTATCAATAAGTGTGTTTACTTATAATATGTTTACTTAAGTAAAATGCAAACTTAGAATTGTACAAGCAACCTCGCTCTTCCTAAAGTAAAGGTAAATAGAATACTATCTGTTCGATAAATGTAACTATCTTACGCCAAACTTTACACATTCAGTACACAAGAGATTACAATCATAGAATAATTAAACATGGAGTTTTGACTCTTAATGCTTTTTTATACATCGTTAATAGAAAATTATTTTACTTTAATACATTTCATGTAAATGTAGACTAGAATTAGCATTCAATATTATTTTTTAAATGTATTTAAAAGCAAGTATTGCCACAAAAAATCATCGCATTTAAAAGCAGGCAGTTTTACCATACGTAACGTGCCTGTAAAATACAATTTACTATATTTATAGGTATCTAAAACTGTTTTACTACAGAAACTGTCTACTACTGTGAATTTGTAAAACATTATTTTGCAAGAATTTTTGGGTAACTTAATACTGCATACAGTATCGATAAGAATCGGAATTAGTGCATTATTACTCTATGATTACAATAATATAAAAGAAACAAAAAACCATAGAGTTTAATTGTCTACTCTACTAACCAACTAGCAATTACAGAGAAAATCTAACTATTTAGTAGAAAAACTGAGCATTTAATATAAAAGGTTTACACTAGCATATTAATCTAAAATTATAGAATAAGGATATCTCAGAAATAGCTAAAACAATAAATTATATGGGAAACCATTATTAATCCATTAATTATTAATGTATATTAAAATCCACAATCCATGAAAAACAAACTATGGGAATCCTTTAATGCAAAATGATGTTATATTCCCTACACATATAGTAAGTAAGCTCTTCTAAATATTTTATACGTTTTATCCGAAATCCATCCACAAATCAAACGGTTAGATAGAACACTCACCCGCATATATTTTCTGAGTGCTACTGGAAATCGTTTATTTCTATAAGCACTGTTGCCATCCTGAAGAGAAGAAAATGTCTGTATCATGAATACAAATAAATATTTAATATTTAAAAACAAATATTGATAAATTACTTTTTCACCATTACGCTTTATGATAAACGACATTTTACAAAAATTATGTCTAATATTATAAGTCAACAATATAATATACATTTATCTAATACAATTACACAGCAAGTTTTGACAAGATTAGGCGCCCCAAATCGTACCCCTTTGTATAATTAAATATTTAAATACATTTTATATTACCTTATAAGACTGCTCTGTATACCATAAGCACATTCAAGAAGTATCAATAATTGAAACCCATATTAATATTAATACACTTAACCAAATATTTCCAGTTAAATGTCAAGAATCTTTTGAAGTATATCTATTTTTGTTAGAATCATTTATCAGTATCTCTCCATATAATATTTACATCTACAAATAAACGAACAATAAGTTCTAGTACGCTTTAGAGAATATCTTAATAAGAGCACTTATTTTTGCAATAAAGTGTGCTGCACAGTGTAATATAACGAAAGAAACCCAGAAGAAACAGTAAGGGGTCTTTACTCGAAACCTTTGTACGATAAAAAAATAAAACATTCGTGCAAAAATTTGTAGAGTTTCGGATAATTAACAATCGTACTTATCTTGAGTCCAGTGAGTCTCCGGTAAATATGTAATTTTGTGAAATTTGCAAACTTTAATGTATAATTATGCACTAATTTTTTGACTTCAACCTTTTCATGCTTAGACTTTTTCGAAAGCTGATGATCTCTAATAATGAATATAAATATCAATATATTGTTCAAACTTTGTTATAACCAATGTACATATATATATGTACACTGGTTATAACAAAGTTTAAAATCAAATTTAAAAAGTATGATTATGTATATTTAAGGAAATAAAAGGCACCAAATAATGAAATGGTCTAAAGGGGCAAGCATGAGTTATATTTATAAATATATTATATAATTTATCAAATATTATTCATAAAATTATTATAAAATGTGTATTTTGCTAATTTGTAAAATTGTAAAATGAATAAGAATACCAAAACGTATAGTCAATGCAGGTCTGAAATATCCCATATTTTTTTAATGATATTCTAATAATCATCAAGCATAATATTATTCGAACTATTTACAGAGATTATTGATTATAATTAAAAAGTGAAATATATTGAACCAAGTAGAAAGAGTAATAATTTTACTAACTGCGTTCGTGTTTAAAGTGAAACAGCTTTTTCTAATGCATGGTTTAATATTTAAACTATATTATTCAACTGCATCTATGGTTCAGACGATATTAGAAAATAACTTTCGTATTATATTAAATAAAAAAATCTATGTTCGTCAAGTACTAACACAAGTTCTAAAAATTTCAATTTTAACGAATTATATCTTTCCTAGTTATAGCTATGTCTAGTCGTAAGTTGTT
This sequence comes from Invenusta paracnida, assembly GCA_036023295.1. Lineage (NCBI taxonomy): Eukaryota > Metazoa > Platyhelminthes > Proseriata > Coelogynoporidae > Invenusta > Invenusta paracnida. The sequence continues at coordinate 28,744 of JAYRBW010062875.1, forward strand.
CGCGGTATTGTAAATAATGTTATCTAATTTAAATTAAAAAGCCTGTCGTTTGGAAACCGTTCCTTGCTTCCTGTAGTATTTAATTAAGATATATATTAAATTAAATATTTAAACGAAAATTGTGTCCAGATTTTATTATTAAATGGTAAATATTTCGAATTGCATGTCTTTTAATAGTATTCACTATTAAGTTGATCATAAGTACTATTACGACATAGAAATAGTTGTGGTAGATTATCTTAGGTTTCGAGTAAACATGAGCTGTTGGTAGTAAATGATGAGAAAATTTGATCGTATGAACGTTTAGAGTAAAGATTTTCTATTTTTGCTATGTGAAGTGGAAGTACTGTTTATAGTTGGTTATCGATCGCTGTAAACTAGCTCACCTCACGACACTGATAGACGACCTTGAGAACTTCTGAGTAGGGCATTTCACTGCGTTCGTCCTAAATTTCAAAATAGAAGTACATAATATAATATACATATTATTTTACTACCATATAATTTTTTGAATAAATATATCTTAAACAATAATTTGAAAGAGTGTACTCACTTCTGTTTTTTCGAAGAAATCATCAATAAGATTACGTTCGACGAAATCGATAATTTGTATTTCTGCATAAACTTGAAACACAAGTAAAGATATATAAAACTGGTCATTAGCAAATAACAATAAAGGAGGCTATGGAAAATACTAACAAAACGTAAGTGAGGTATTAAAGTAAACAAAAGAATCACCTACTATCCGATTTTGGAGGAATTCTCGGTGGGACACCCATCTCTCCGTACATGATTTGATAATTAAGTACAAAGGCGGATCGTTCTCCTTTTTTCATGCTGAGAAAGGCGATTTCCAGTCCCTCTAACAGCATGCCTGAAAGAGAGTCGATCACTTAGTGGATTTAAATCAATAAATTCGTCCACCTAATCATGTCACACTTGAGGAGAGACAACTCACCAACACCAATTCGCTGACGATCAGGTTTGTTGCGGACGCGGGACGCATCAAAAGGCTCATCACCGTACTCATAGAAAAACTTGTAATCGTCTGAAGTTTATAAGCATGAAATACGATTATAGTATAAAATATATATATAAATTGGTGATTCACTCTGTGAAGCATTTATAATATATGTATATCAAGGTGTCTAAAGCATCGATAATTTCGAAATCCAAGAGATATCCAGGTGGATTTTTACATTTACTTTTATTTATTTTTTAATGGCTTCCTGTAAAATTATTTCCTCTAAGCGCAAAATAACTATTATATTGTTATATTATTATTAGCCAAAAATGGCAAAAAGTGTGTTAGCTCATATCATAAAAGAATTGAAATAAGCATAAAATGTGT
>JAYRBW010062886.1:0-30092 GCA_036023295.1 Invenusta paracnida
TTTGTGGTTTGAATGAATTTATATCTTTTAAAATTGTCTGTAGCTAACCAGCTTTTTGCCATTTTTGGCGATAAAATTTGAATATAGTAATAACAAAAATACGTAATAAAATAGGCAACAAATTAAGTCTATATATGTACAGGAAACAGATTACTAAAACTAAAGTTGTCGATTTTATATAAATAATCATAATACCTTCAATATTTTCATTATAATACATAAGTTGTATTATAACTTTGATTTTTATATTTTTGTATATATTTATTTGATTTTTATTTCCCTTTGACTATTCTCTCTTTTGAGTCGACTGTCATTGACGGTTTTTTTAACTTTTTATATTACACTGGTATTATATATTTTTTAAATAATCTATGTATACATTTATTCGTTTTATATATTAAAGTGCAATTACATATTTATAATTTATTAAATTGTCTGTATGTATATATACCTACTTCTGAAATCAATATATAATTAAAAAAATAAAAATAAATTACTTTATGCAACATAACCAAATTTTCTCTAAATATTTAATAACGTATTTAGTTTATACAATACTTCTGAACTATTTGCAAAACTTGTAGATAAAAACAGTTAACTATTTACCAATTTAAGAATTTTTAATGCTGCAACTCGAATATAGTTGAAATTATTACATTGTAGTGGAATATATCATTCCGAAAAAGAATTCTGTACTTCAAACAACATCTTATATTCTTTTAACAAATTGGTGCGATTCCCGTAGCATAACGTTGAAATGAAAAAAAGTTTGTATATAATTTGTAAATATATTTTGTCATCTTATATTCTATCAATTTATTAAACCTTAAATAAAATATTGACTATATATCAATATGTTTGATAGTAAAATGTTATATTGTTGTTATTTTTATATTTTCTAAACACGTTGATATTAATAAACATCTTGTTAAATATGTTCATAAAGATTGCAATATCTAAAACATTAAATAACAGATGTTGGAAAATATATTTATTTATATCCATTGGTAATATTGCACTCGATCTAACTAAGAGATACACTATCATAAGTTGACTTTTTAATTCGACATTTACAAACGCACTTATAAACATTTTTATATAAGGATATTCTAATTTAGTTCATTCAAGAAGTTAGTAGAAACAAAGCTCTATGTAGGCATATTTACAACTCAATTGGATTTTATTCGGTGCATCGCGATCATGCTATCGTTAAGTTAATGGATTTTTAAATAATGAATCTTATCAACAAACAATATATTTATGATGCAGTCTGTATATAGGCCATTGTAAAATTAGAGATGCTGATGCTGATGCGTTAGAATTGTTTGTTTGTTTTACTTTCAAAATGAATAATTCAATTAGCTAATTTATGAAAACTCGGCGTAAATAGCTTTCTGTACATCTAAGTTCCAGCAGGATATAAAGAAAACTTCATTGCTTCACAAATCTATTCTTTTTATAGCTTTACGTATATCATGATTTAATTTTATTATAAATTTAATAATAGCATTTAACAATGCTATTATTACCCAACTTTATATATCTATGCATTGTTAATTTTAAAATCACTAAATTATGTCACTCTTAGTTTAATTTATTTCCTAAATTGTTTAATTCGTTTTATTTTGTAAATAAAAAGAATTTTTATGGCAGTGCACAGTAAGCTGTAAATGAATAGAAACAAATTACGTATGTTTTACAACCAAAGGAAGAAGAAGGTTTCGTTATATATTAAAATGACTAATTTATGTATATAAAAACATTTTCATAAACCTACTAAGTTATTTTTGGAGGATACATCCTTCTGGTTATAAAGATTAATAAAAATACTTGCGATTAACAACTATATCATATGTTACGAACTTTAATTACCATAAGGAATAAATGGTAATATTATACACGGAAATAAATGTCACGTATTAGAAAAAAGAAGACAGCGTCCGTATAAATGAATACAAATTTCAGTTCTTTTAGTCATTAGCCAAATAAATGACAACAAAATAACTTATATTTTATATGACATGCCTCCTTTAACTTTAATCCACCATTTTTATAAAACTACTTTTTTATAAATAGTCTTTAAAACAAGAATCACCTATATTCATAAAATGGATGATATATCTTATAAGATTTTAAAACTTTTATTTTAACATTAATATATATATATGTGTATATATATATACTTTATATCATTTTTAGACAAATATGCAAATATGCAAATATTCAAATATATATATATTAATCTGTGTTCTGAAAAATGCAAATAGTTGTAGACACTTTATATGCAATGCTTGCCTATCATTTATGAAATGTGTTTAATCATAACACTGTGTAGATGACTGATTTCTACGTATTTATTTGTATATGAGGCGAAGCATTTGATTAAGCTGACTGTTCTGGATTTCAGGTGATAAGAGGTCAAAGCGACTAAGCGCGAGAAACCAAATTATTTTTTATAACATATTTATTATACACACCTAAAATCTTCGCATGTAATATATCCATAATTTGATAATAACTTTGCGTCCGATTTGTCTATATAAATCGGTAAATAAGTTTACAAAAGTGACAGGATAACATTATTTATAGACTAGTTTGGCTCATAAGGTTCGTATATACATATATTAAGTAGTATTATAAGATCTACACTGTTGATATTTATTTGACATATTATTTTCAGGGGCCAATCCAGGGAAGGCCTAGGGGGCACGTGCCCCCTACAGGTCACAGTCTGCGCCCTAATGAGGTCGATATTGCACTGTTTGTGAAAAAGAAAAAATCTATAGTACAACTAATCCGTCTTTAGTAAAAAGCTGCTTGCGTATCCAGCTTTGTAATTTCTTGCTATTTCGATAGCTCAACAGCCCATGCTAAAATAATATATTATAAAATATAACAAATATTATAAAAACAGTGGTATAATCCTTAGCAATTTGATAATGATTTGCGCCCCATGGGTGTTGTGCCTCCCCTCCATTTAATTCCTGGATCGGCCCCTGATTTTGTGTATATTTTTATATATTGTGTAAATAATAAAAATATATACATATTATAATGAGCATTGTTTTAGCTAAGTTAAGAATATATATAATAATAAATATATTTATATACATTATATATATTATATACTACTGACTAATTTTAATATTTTACTACCTACTACGTATTTTACAGAGTATGAGGTATAGTGAAGTATAATTTTAACCTTGCTTTTAATTTGAGAAAATAATAGTAGATATATTTTAAGTCACTTAAAAAGGTAACCTATATATGTGTGTATATAATTATAAAGGATATTATCAGCGTTTATGTATAATAAAAAAAATTACAATAAAATATCAACGTAAAATTTTTATTTCGCATGGTATTAACTTTTTAGAAAATTATAAAACAGTAAGCCAAGAGGTTTTTTAAATGTGATGCAAAGCTATAAAAAGAATATTATAGAGTTCATTTTGTTGAAGATTTTGTCAAATAAAGAACTGCTTGTCCTGTAGGAATTAATTTCAACAAAAAAAGATAAAATCAAGCATAAAGTCTAATAAGAAATACATAAATTGAGCACAAATGGATATTTTTAAAATCTATGATAAAAAATGCTCATTGAACAGAAAATATATGCCTTCAAACTTTTTAGTAGCGAATAAATGAAATTTGTGAAATTTAAAAGAGGAATGCTTTTCCTGTATACATCTTTTAGACTAGTTAATTGGCTATTCAATTGAGTTTTAATGACTAGTGTTTCGACTACGTAAGTTTCTTAAGGCTACTTAAGAAAAGGCTTTATATAAGATTTATAAAACTAAAACATTATCTGATAAATCTTTTTACTTCTAATAAATACCGAATCGAATATGTGATATATACATAACACAAGCAGTATACATGCTGTAGTGTTTCAATTCAAAACGTGTTATATTTACCTACATATACCTACACATTGAAAATGTTGGAAATTGAACTAATTTCTTGTTATAAAACAGGTGAAACATTTTTTATATGTACCTTTGATTTTTCACCTGCAATGTATACAATTTAAAATGACGGAATGTATCTCAAATTTTTTTCTTTCTAAGTTTTTACCGCATGATCCAGTTTGTCATGTTGTTACTGTAGTATCATATATTATTATATATGTATGTGTATTTTGAGTTTAGTAGACGTGTTTGGTTGGAAGCCTAAAATACGAAGCACTGAAAATTTAAATTTCGTGCTGTTGGGCAAGATGGTTGGGCAAGATGGTAGCGCACTCTGTGAAAACATTCCCACACCACTCTCTTGTGAATTCGACAAACTTGTTTATTTTAAGTCGATGAATTTCTTTCTATTTTACCTTTGACTTCTAACAAATCTTATTTTATAGAATTTTAGGCAAGTATTCTTTATTATGTTCTTTAATAAGTATCTATTAAACAAGTTCATTATAAACGTGTTTACTGTGTTTGAAAGTTAGTTACATGTTGCTTGAACTGATGCAACTTTTACAAGTTATGTAGAAATTATTGCTCATAATAGATATGCAAGAATACGTTTTTGTCTTTATTGTGTCTTTATATGTAGAATTTATATATTTTTTAAATAAGTTTCAATTTGAAAATATTCTACGATTATTGGCTTTCTAAATAAATTAGATAATATAATTTACGCCATTAGCTAATAATGTCATAAACTCAGTCTTGATTTCTGTTGTTAGTAGCATTAAACATTGTTTTAATATAATTTAAAATTATATATATGTTAGGTGCCTTTTATTTGTATCTAAAATTTCATGGAAAAATTGAATTTTAAAATTATAAGATATATAGCTAAAAAATCGATGCAAAAAATATTAGTAATGAAAAAATAACTAAACCGAATAAAAATATATACAAAAATCTTAAATGAAAGCAAAATATAAATCGATAAAAAAGGCACATTTTTAATTTAATAATTTTTTTAATAAATATAAATTAGTTTGTTATAAAAAAAGTTTAAATTGTATCAGAAATCGAAATATATTAACTGTATGACATTTCAAAATGATATTAATCTTAATTGGCGTAATTGACACCTAGTGATATATTACTTTTATGGATATAAACCTAATGTTTCCATAGGTTTATTAAAATTTGATATTATGCTTAATTCGTGTAATTAATAGCTTTTTATATTACTTTATATATTTAGATATGAACCTAATGTTTCCAATTGTTTATTAAATTGTTATGAAGTTGCATATAACATTTAATATCAAAATTAGATATCATTTTTTACTGAAAACCCAATATTTCTTATAAACGAATGCATGTATCAAAATTAGTTTTTTCTATGATTTGTCAAGAACTAAAGTAGTCCTTGTGATGGGTATGTAATATGTGCACAGCTAATTATAAGTGTGACAACAATGCTACTCTTCCATTTAAAGATAAACCATTGACAATTGGTGTGTCAAAAACTAATTATACTCGTACTCAAGGAAATAAATCAAAACAATGAAATAATTTAGCAAATTTATTCATTAAAGTAGATTGTTAGTGGGAAATTTTTTGTAGATCTTAATGAAATACAATAACTCAACGTTATCCCTGATTTATTTATAAAAGTCACATGGATACAACTAAAACATCAATTTATTTTCATTATTTCTGTTGATTAATAATTTTCTAAATTATAGTTTTAATATGTATATATATTTATATTTATTGCGATAACAAATATATGACGTAAAATAATGTAATATAATTTGTTACGCTTAGTTAATCAATTATCAATCTTATTGAAATAACTATATTTACTGTATATATAGTATATCTAGTATATTACTCTATACATATATGTATATATACATCTTCTTTATTATTAATATATGTACGATCAGATCGATTTGCGCATAACTTTTCTAAAAATATTAATTTAGCTATAATAGTTGTCTATACAAAATTTAATAATAAGAAGTTAGTAACATAATTTATAGTTATCATATGTGTGTTATATTTTACACAATCAGAATACATAAGAAAATAGGGAATAATGGCAAATAAAAGATAAAAAATTATATACAAAATATTAATATCAATATATATGTATATGTATATATTGTTGTATGCACTACTATAAATATAAACAAAAATCACCATTTATATGTGACAGTAAGTATGAACATGATAATATTTATCCTGATATTTCAAATTTTGAAGAACGAAAAATTTCTGAACATAATATCTATCTATTTAAAAGTATTTCATGCAAATATTCATAATATTTAACATAATTTTTTTATTACTAATACCTATAACGAAGTTGTCTCCGTCTAAATTATTTTACATGTCAAAGGGTAAAATTATTACTAATAAAATATAAGCGGATATTTCAAAACTCGATATAACTTTGACATTTTCGTTTTTATAATTTATTGCAAATTATTTCCTATTTGAAATTAATTATTTTATGACAAGACAATAAATATTTATCATTCTCTGTTTGAAATATCTAAATAATGATGAAATGTAACACTCAGTCTTGTCACCTACTTACTCGTATATTATCCTTCCATCTGATTATATTGATAACATTTAAGGGATAAAAGTACGTATATTATTCAATTTGGCTTAATGGCAACTAAATTTAGTGAATAATTCTATTAAGCTAAGAGGGGATGGCTTTGAGAAGAACCGTTGAATCTTCTATTTGCTTATACGTGTCTACCCGTTATAGCGGAAAGGAAGGTGCAAATATTCTGAATCAGGAATGTTCAGTGATTCCACATCAGTGAAGTTTATTAATCAAATATAAAACAATCAATTGCCATACAATCTCTGATCTCAATCTCTACAATTCTATGTCTGTCTATTTTTTAAATTTAATCTGCGTACTATTGGTACGGGATAATTAGAATCAATAACATTTTAAGCACATATCTATGAATCTATATTTGGACTTCACCCAAATTGGGAACTACCTACTTAGGATATTTTATCTTTCCTCAAACTTTTAACTTATCTAAATGGTTTATTCATTACTAACTTGAATTCATTCACTCAACCATTTCTTTTGAAGTTAGCGGTTCGAAATAAATATAGTTTATGGTGAGCGCGCCAGTTGTACTAATTGACTGATTATTACCCAATAAACTCGTAAATATAAATATTATATGTGTAATTTTGAAAGATATTATTTATCGCATGCAAAGGTTAAATTCTTCATTAATTTTTATATAGATACACTTTTAACTTTTAAATGGTTGTTTTATATTAAAATGAATGACATTTACTTAATTTTATTTATTGATTTTTTTCAATTGCATTATACATACATAGATACTATGAATAATTATCAAATTAATATTAAACATGAAGCATGTTATGTATCATAAAGCTTAATATATATTATTTCTTGAAATGTAACTGAAAAATAGAATATACATTAAATAAATATAAATATGCTTAATATGTATTACCTAGAAAATGTCATGTTATATAACGACATCATCTTATGTTAATATATATATTCATTAAAAATATTTTTAAATTAATAGTCCGAACACTATATATATATTATATTTCATTTTAGCTTTAGTATACATATACATATGTATAGTGGCTGGTTTAAAAATGTTCAATGTTTATTTCCGTTGATTTTTCGAAAAAAAACTCAGCTCCGAAATATTTAGTTATACAAATACACTTAGTTATTTTCAAAAATATTTTTCATACTGCAAAATCTTGTACATAATAGTTGTTGGTTAAATTCTCATTTCATGGGTAACACTTAAGCATAGTTCGTACATTGTAAAGGTAAAATTGAGTTATTTACAGATATAAATTTTAGTTAAATGGGTACTTTGGTGTGTCGATCTTTCCTGAATAAAACATATAACATGTTGGTATATACCTACTTATATTAATTCTAAAAACACGTAGTAATAATACAGAGGTGAAAATTCTACCCTTTACCATTTTCCGTTTTTATTGCATTCATATGTAATTCTGAATACCACAATATATGAGACATTTCTGCAATAATTTATATAGGTGAAATATATATATATATGTATATATACGAAAGATTTCCAAGTTTTAAAATGCAATTGAAATTATTTCCGGCTTGTCTCCCTTTTAAGAAGAAATACTTCTATAAGCAGCATATATAAGATTATTTATTACACATTCGTCTTACTGACAATATACAGCTGTAAATCATTTGGTTATCATTTGGGGCCGTCATGTGGCAATACAGGGAAAGGGCATTTATTGTACGTGTAAATGCAGTGGAAAAATTAATATTCCACCTTTGGAACATGGCTCGATAATGGATGTTTCAAAATAAAGCTTGGTGAAGTTGAAATAGCTAAATAAAGACCCGAATAAAGTCCTGCTTGGACGATCATAAAAACGTTAGCTTCAATATTTGTCTTTCGATTGACGAAGTTCATTTATGCCACTTCATTTACTGGGTATTCTTTAGCAATAAATTGTTTTTCGCGGAAATAATATTGTTTGAAGTAGTGAAAAAGTGTACAATAGTCTGAAATCTAGTTAATCTAATTACACAGTCTAATTATAGCAGCGGCATTAAACTAGGATATTTTACATATAATTTTACTCTATAACTAAAACATATTTTCATTATCTATATAAAATATATGTATTCTTCAATTATGTAAAATGAAAATGAAAATGAAAAAGACTAAATATTTTATATAATGTGATTGGATGTTTAATGTTTTTTAACGAAATACCTTTTTGAATGTAGCATAATATTTAGTTATTAAAAATCAAAGTGAATAGAAAAATAAAGAACTATTTTGGTTTATAAAAATAGGATTCAATAAACAATTATTACATACTCTAATAAATATTGTAATATTTGTTACTTTAATATTTACTCCTTTTTTCGTGTTATTAAACTTTTTTTAGAAATTTAGGTGAGTTTCTACGTATTAGACTTTAATTAAGTTCTTATATCTATAAAAATATATTGCACTAACTGTGAATTGTGCTAAATATATTAATATTTTTAGTTTCTTTCTTTATTTGAAATTTAAAACATTAAAAACATTTAATCTTTAATCAGAAAAGCAATTATTATAGAAACCATATTGCCGTATTATTATTACTATGGAGACATGCAATATTTGCATAAGTAAATATATTAAAACATATCATTAGAAATTATTGTTAAAAATGATATTTTAGAGCTCTTACTTTTTTTATCTATCAAATTTTCTTCCAAAATATCTGCGTGTGTACATTTAAAGCAAGAAGAAAATCACGTATTTTGTTTAATGTACATTTTATATAATTATTATGGGATGCATAAACATGTCAAAAATGGTTTTATAAAACTACATTTATTTTGAAATATGTATAATAAATCCATGTAAAGTGATTAATTAAGAAATTTAAAAACTCATCAAGACATCTACATAAATTGATCGTCAGACATGCTTAAGTACTATAATATGCAATAAGAAGTCTTTTCATAATTAATAACGAATAGCTATATATGTATACGAGTAAGCAATACATACACAAACACGTATATATAATATTTCACAAATAAATGTTTTTGTTTTTAAAATATTTACCACAAATTTTTTAAATGTGACTTTTATGCTAAATAGTATGATTAAAATATGTTAAATGTTTATGGCATATTCACAATCTCAAATTCGCGAGATAATGTTTTTCTTAATTTGTTTGAATTTGTCATTTTTAATTAGTAATTCTAACATTTAATCAAGTTGTCCAATTTTTTCTTATTTTCCTAGAATTCTGTAATTAAATAAGAGCTACAGTATTCTGCACGAGACCTCTTCTGCACATAAAAAATGCTGCTTTCCAATTCGACATGGTTTGAGGATATTGAGGCCATCACAGAGGCCGTGGATCCAAGTGTGGCCAAGATGTGCACACTTCTGCTGGCGTTGGCAATTGTCATTGGTGTTCTTTGTAAGTTTCACACATTACACATATATATACTATACCATATTCAATAAATTTCAACTGTTTGAACATTAGAACTTATGGAACTACTTTTCAAATTTTAGATTATATCCATATATAATACTTTAAAACTATACATGTATTTTTCAATTATTAAAATCATTTAATTGCGCAGTGTATAGATAGAGATTCATAAACGGATGATCTAAGCTCTTTGGCAATTCAGAGCTTAATTGGGATTTCGCTAATAGTGTGATTCAAATATAGGTCGATGGTATAAAATTTAAATGTGCTATTTATTTGATATCTATCTTGAAACACGTTTGTAATAGTTTGATGTCGAAAAGTCGAAGACATTCCAAAGGAAATTCATCCAAAAAATGGTTAGCATAGTTTTTTTATTTTAATTTATTTAAGTTAATAATTCCCATAATACATTATAAAGAATTACATATATATATACAAGTATATATGAATATAATAAATTTCAATCAAATATTTATCCCGCAATAAACTTGATTATTTAATGCAACGTGTTATTAAATGTCATGACATAAATAATTTTATTTTAATTCTTCGTTTTAAATGAATCAATTATTAACTAAACTAACGATTCTTCCCATAAAGGATTCATAAGAAAAAATTTATGTGATATACAACTGTAAAATCTGCATTCTTCCTCGTGTAGAACTTATTCGAAACAGTTTATTAACGACTCATGTTTCTGCCAATACAAAGAATACATCAATTAATGAAAGCTTGATATAAATAATTGCTAATTTTTAACGTTTTCCTAAAGATTTTGTTTTTAATATTTTGTTTATCTAAAGAGAACAAAATCATTGATTAATAATACAGTTATTTACAGAAGGGGAATACATTAATGATATATATTTTAATGTATAACCTCGGATCTACAACATTTTGTTCATAATTGTTACAGCATATTAAATTTAGTAAAATGTTACTTTTTACCTACACTTATATTACCTTTGTATCTATGTTATAGGTTATACGACTTCCTGTAAGATGATTATAGGCAAATTTTGTAGTTATTGTAACTATAGATATATACTTGATTCCTTCTCAAATTTATACAACTCCATAAAGTATTTCAAAGCTTCTTTTCTTTATAATTCCGATAAAGGTTTTTTACAAAACAATTTAGCTTCCGTATGTTAAGTGCCGAAACATAAAAATATTATGAACTATGCATTCGGAGCACACATTTTTATTTTAAATTTAAAGTAAAAGACTATAAAATTGAAGTTTTTTTCTGTAAATAAAACATATATTCAATTTATATAAAAAACATACATTCTACTATTTAAAAAAAAGTAAACTTTAAAATAAGTAATATTGAAAAATAGTTTCACTAGTCAATATTTTTAGGTTCATCAAATCAGGCTACTTTTTAAACACCTTAATTATTTTGTAAAAGAGATAATTTTATTTGAAAATATATTTGAACGTAAATGCATTCTGAAACACATATATATAATACATTTTTGCAAGCGAAAATTATAAAATATATGTGTTTTGTTAATATTCAGTTTTTAATAAATTTTTAATGTTAACCCTAGAAGTCAACAATTTATATTTCTACGTAATACAAAAAATGTTTCCGATCGTATTTTATATAAATAATTTTGATTTTAATAAATACTTAAGTTATGTATCTTGCTATTGGTATATTGAACCTATACAATGTACACGTATTATGTTCTTTTATTTTTGCATATTTGTTTTTACACTTCTAAATGTTAAATATTTTTCGGTTTTAGGTAAGAAATAATGACATAATATGTATTAAATATATTTACATATACATTGTGTATCGTGTATCTTATTAAACCTTAAGATATTAATAAATGTACAAAGAATCCGGATGGTTAAAAATTAATGTATAGACATAGAGCTTTCATTACTTTTTCTTCCGGAGTCTTTTTAATTGTAACTAGAAATAATTATCACAACAAAATGTAACTAATACCTACAATCCATAATTAACTGAATCAACACAGAAAGAGTAAATCTAAATAAGGAAATACCGGTGAGAATAATGAGCGTTTCTCTCTTTCTAAAAGTTATACAGTGTTATAAGACTAACAGAATAACTAGTATATTTGATCTTGCAAGAATTAATTCAATATGAAATTGATATGCATTCTTGTGTATTGATTTAATTTAAATACTTGTTATGCATGTAATACCATTCAATATACCAATCAACAAGGAGAATATATGTAGAGACTTATAAGTGTAAGCATTAAACACACAGCTTTTATTGGCAATGTGTAATTTGCTGTTATTTTATAACATGTGCCCTAATTAAATTTATTTATGTATATAATAATATATTTTAATGAATGCACTAAAATATATATATATTTCAACTAATTTTAATGTTTCATGCTTACATTATATGGTATCTTCTGTTTTCTAAAATATCTTATTCGTACACAGACATGTTTTTATTACATTCATTAAAATACACTATTATGAACGTGAATAAAATATAATTAGGACGCATATTATAAAATTAAATACAAACCTTTCATTTCCAATAAAAGCTGTGTGTTTGTTTAATGCTTACACTTATAAGTCCCTACACATATTCCCCTTGTTGATTGTAATGGTACCTACTACCTTCATATATAGTAATATTTTCTTCATACTTTAAAGGAAAATAACAATTATTTTAATTAAATCAATACACAAGAATGCATATCAATTTAATATTGAATTAAATTTTTCAAATCAAATAGTGGTAACTACTTTAATAATGCATATAAATATTATATATATATATACATTCCGCTAATGAAAGTCTTATTATTTAACATTAAAAATTATTTAAAGCTTAAGTTCCTAAATGTAATTTTACTATTAGTCTAAATATTTATTTTAACTGCTAAACTCATTGAATTATGTTTATTAAATTTACCTGATTTATTTATATATGGCCTGCGTAAAATATATATGTATATATTTTTTATTTGATAGGCACTAAAAATATAAATATATGAAGTTTGTATTATATACCTTCTTCGCAAATTGCATAGTAAAGTAAAAAACGTGTAAATAAGCTAAGAAGATCAAAATATACATATAAAGAAAGAAAAATGTAATCTAAAAATATAGATGCTAATATGATTGGTTTGATGCAAGATGTAAGCCAGAACATTGATAAAATATGTATATTACGGAAGTGTTCGCGAGAAATTATATGAAACTATTTAAAAGTTATTATTGCAAGTGTTAGGATTTCACCAAATCTTTTATATTCAGCCTTTCGCTCAAATATGTACACAAATATATGTATGCATGTAGATCAAACTTCATGTTGTAACTTCAAATATCCCATTACAGTGGTGGATAGCATTATACTTAGCTCTAATTCGAAAGAGTTGTTGCATAGCTTTCTTAAGTGTTTAACGCTATATCTTCATTTATTCAGAGATATAAGCGTAATGGATCGGATAACATGTACCGAGAATTACCGCGAACACATGTTTTACAAATGACTAGCAATCATTATTCTATTTCTATCTCTAAAACGATTTTCTTGGAATTATTAAATGATGCGTTTTTAGCAACAAAATTCAATGTTATAAAATACAGTTTTTGCAGTAGAAAATATTAATGTAAATACTAAGGTTATCTGTCAAATGTGAGCTTTTTATGTTTACATAGTGAAGAAAACTAGGTATATGTATAGGTATGTATGTGTATGATTTAACTAGAATACTACACCATATGTGTATTATAGGTGTTGGTATATGATTTAGCTGTTAAATTACTATGTGGATATATGTAAAATCAATAAATATGCCAAATTTGTAATCAGCTTCAATTTTCTTAATCACAATACATCTTTCTTTAATAATTAATTGGTATATTTGTGGCAGATAAAAGATTAAAAAAACGTTTGTTTTTATGTTTTATTTAATTTGTATAATATTTAATAACATTTGCTAAAAAATATTGATGTTTATAATAGTAATATATGTTTATATAGTTAGATTAATTATCAAAATATTCCTAGCATAAGATAATATAGTATATTTAAAAACGATATATTTCCAATTAGAATCTGTTATTAAGATAGACACTAATATAGTATAATAACTTTCAATATATCACAAATGCATACTAAACTGTATACGGAATGTTTTATATAATTGAACAAGAGATTTTTTTTTTCGTGTTGGTATTTTTAGGCAGAAAAATTTCGTTTTAAAATATGCTAAGTTAATAATTAAATGACAGTAAGAATTATTATCTAATATGAGTGTACTTACTTTGAATGGATAAACAAATATATATATAAATGCTGTAGTTTGTAGTTTGTAGCAAAATGTTTTGTCAGAAAATATATAAGCATCTTAAGTAGGTATAATTATTTGAGACATTCCTGTAAACAAACAAAATTCAACAGTCATAAACATTTATATAGATTCGTTTAATGATGCGAACTATGTTGATAAGTCTTAAAATGTTGCTTCCGTTTAATGATAGTTAACATTAATTTTGTTGAATTATATGGAAATATAATATAAACATTTACAATTTTGGCGTAATTAATCATTTATTTAAATTATAATAATTTAATGAGAATTTTGTTAAATCAGTATTATGAGAAATGAGAAATACTTTTTTCGTAAAATTTTTATAAATAAGTATTTTAATTAAAAGAAAATCTTTATGTTCTACCGCTGTAATAATTTATTTTTGAATTTACATTAATATTACTATTTTTATTTCTATTTCTTTTCTTAATTAAAATTTTAACACATATTTATAACAGGATATTATTCTCTTGCAGCTCGTGTAATAAAAAAAAAAAAGAAGGCTACATTATAAAACAATTATCTACCATATTTGTCAGATTTTGTCTTGTTTTTAAATTTCGAATACCTTGTCCAATCAAAGACTCATAAAATGTGTTTCTGCGTTTTAAGAGCGTTATGAAAAAGTTCAGATATAGTTGATTTCCATTTATTTTTATAATCATTAAAACACCTGCACATTTATTAATTCCAAATTATCTACATTGCTTCCTTGTGATTCAGTCCAGGTTTTTAATAGTCAAAACTACTGCTAAATTTAAGATATAGAAAAGAATCTGCGAAAATCATTGGTATATTCACATACCATTCGCGTTTATAAATAATTTTTGATTTTGTAATATTTTATAATGAGTTCTATCTACATTTTTCACTCATAATTAAATTACTTTTAACTTATTTATATTTTATGACTAAAATCATCCTATATATTGATTTCAATCTTTCCTTATTGACAATGCTATCGATGAAGGTTTAGCTAATTTTGTCTTGATTATGGTTTGAAAATTCAATGCACATAAGTATTAATCGGCTCATTTATTAACCAAAACAAGGAATTGTCTTTTTAATAAACAATAATTGACTATCCTCTTTCCCCACTTCCGTTTCAGTGATCATTCCCACGATCATTCAGAACGTCTCTATGTACGTTTGGGACGTGCAGATAAAACAGGAACACAACATCCTGGCTGCCGCCTACGAAGCCGAAGAGAAGTGCCTCTTCATTTACCGCGTTGTCTGCTATATCGGAGCTTTCATCGTCCTCTGCTTCTCCTCTTTGCCTACACTCATGATGATCATCGCAAGGAAGGGGGTTATCACCTCCTCCATGGTACGTCAACGCCTCTATTCCTGGGGTTGGTGCCAGTTCTTCGTCTACGCAGACCTAGCTACTCGATCCTTCGTCACTTTCATGGTGGTCATACCGGTCACAGAGTTCTTCGTACTCTACTGGATTCACGTGTGGTGGCGTGGAGAGATGCGAGTCAAAAAACTTTTTGTCTACATTGCCTCGACAATCCCCATTATTCTGGTTTTCTGTCTTCTCAGTCATGCTATACTTATTCCCTTCGTGTTCGAGAAGATCACCGCATCCGGCGAAGAGGGAAACCCCATTTTGTGTAACGGAGGAAAACTCTTTACTTTCTATTACTACTACGAATACAGCATTCTTCATTTTGTTCCCTGCATCATACTTCTGATCATAATCCCTGTTCTTCTGCGCAATCTTGAGGAAAAAGAGTATGGAATTCTCTATGAACCTACGGTCTATCTCTGCACCAGTCTTCCGCTAGCTGTCACACAGACGATATTTGAGATCTTTCAAAGCACCGGCTACGGTGAGAGCATAATAAGCAGCACTCCGTACGCCAACGCGCTTATCATTACTCTCACGATCTACCACATGAACTTTAGCGCCATTTTCCTCGTCTTCACAATCAAGAACGTCGTCCAGGAGATTCGTGAGGAGAGAGCACTCAAGCGACGTCGCTCGACGAAAAAGTGGAATCGACAAAATTCCTCCAAAGCTGTCGTCAGACGAAGTCTCCAACGCCAGTACTCGGTTGTCATGAGAACTCCAAACAAAGATGACCTTTCCGCTACTGACAAAGAGCTGGTAACTAAGAAACCAACCAATAATACAGAGGTAGAAGCTATGGAAAACTATAATGTGCTCTTCAATGCCGCACATGCAGAAATTAGTTAATTTTATGTCTTTAGCACTTATGACATATTTGCACTAGAGAATTTGAAGAAGAAATGAAATATTACCACGCGTCTTTGATACAGGTAAATTTGAGGCGTAACAACAGAAATAAGACATTTTAATCGTTTGTACTTGCTCATATTGATGGATATCAAGGTCAAAATACGATAGCGGTTGTACAGTATGTATAATATGTCATCTATTATTATTTAAACTGAGAAAAGTTATACACTGCTATAATAATATTTATTTAACATGTGTAAATGACTGTGTTGCGTCAAATTTATCAATTAGTTAAAAGAAAAATTTATAGATTAAGTCATGAACTGGAAAGTTTTATCTAATTTTAAATTTGTTAAAAATATTAGTTTATTAAAAAAAAATTATATTGTTAGTTTTAATTGTTATCAATAAGAAATATAGCCAAACTATTATAATATTATACAAGTTATTTTGTTCATGTTTTATTTATAAAATTTTATTTTTGTAAAAATCACATTTTATTATTAATATGTGTCTGAAATCTATTTTTACAGTTACATATCAAACCATGAAGGATAGAGCTTTGTAAAATTATAATTTATGGAAATATAAAAGTTATTATATTTGTTTTTATACAAAAATAGACTGTAGAAATGCGAATTTCCCTCTATCAATAATTCTAATTATCGTACAACTACTCGTATAATAAAATATAGGTAATTACATGACTACATTGTATATTTCAGTACATTTCTATATTTTAATCAGATAATTATTCTAATGATAAGTTTGATGAATTTTAAAATATATTTTCATGGTAAATTCATGTGAAAATCATATTTCATTGTTAATATATCTTTATCCCTAAAGATCACCAAATTGTGTGTATTACATGGTTATTAAAGCATATATGTGCATATATATAATAATACAAAGACAAAGACAAAATATTTCTACATCCCGTCAATGTTTAATTAAACAAAATACCTATGAAGTCTTTGATACTTTCCGCTAATTAAATTATTGAAGAGTGTCATAAATTACTACTGAAATGGTTCTTACTGTTTATTAAAAGATGAATATGATTAAAATAAAAATATTGAACATAATAATGTAACATTGTACATATACATATTAAATATATTGAATAATTATTGTTGACGTATCTTCTTCATGCGCTTTGCTTGTTTCTGAAATATCACAATTCTACATATGAGTGTGTACGTAATTTAACAGAGAACCTATTTCTTTTAATAATATTTAAATAATATAATGAAATACTAAAGGGTATATTTACTGTTTCAAAAGAGTATGTATTTCGTACAGTTGAAAGTATACCAATATATTAAGTATATATTAGGTATATATTATCATTTAAGTATTTTTTTACGTTTTCAAATATAAATCTGTACTAATAAAGATCTCTAAAAATTATTTAATTTAAAAATAGACCTAAAACATGTACTAAATATCTTAACAATATTATATTACTAATTTGTATGCCCTAGAATTCGACAATCTTTAATATGACATTACATAATCAATTATTTTATATATTAATTGTTAGCAAATAATACTCAAATAACACAAACATAAAAATTGTAAAATGTTTGCATTCAATAATGTATTAATGTATCATGAAATAGAAACATACTTATACAAAATTGTTATTAAAACAATTTAGATTAAAAACCAATCTCGCAATGACACACACCTAAAACAGTATAAAACAAAAACAAAAATATTAAACGAAAGTTGCTTTAATTTTATTCGTTAACTTTATATATAATATTTGTGTCTTTAAAGTAATCAGGCTATATTATCTTAAGAATAATGATTTACTTGTATATAGCAATAGTCCCCACGCATTTAATATTTAAAGATATGTGCTAATTCTACAACTATTCTATATAGAAATATTGATAGTAACATTGTATATATATATAATATTTCTCTAAACTAGACAGTACTTTCTATAAAAATATTGACGGATAAAAGTTATATATTTTATTACTGATATTCAGTAGCCTAATTATAAGCCTAGAAGGAAATTATTAAATTACTTCAACATGTAGGATTTGTTTTAGGTAAATGTTGAATTATTATATTTAATATATTTGTATACGCAAATGTATCCAACACATTCACAAAACTTCAAATGTTTAAAGTATAAATGAACTACTGTGGATCATATTTACTTATTTATAGATTGAAAAAATAACTACAGCAGCTGATTTCGTTGTATCACATTTATTACCTTACGCTATTATATTTATGAAATACATGAAATATATATGTATAAGAGTATAATATGTATATATCCGTATGAACGTGTTAAATATGTTGACAAAATTTTATGTACCCATATTTGGTGTATTTTATATATCTTATATATGTGATGTATTTGAAATATCTTATAAATGTACCCATGATTATGTAATATTTATTATATTTTTTTGGATGTACCTATATACCAAATTTGCGTATAGGTATTTACACATACCAATGAAACTTATGTTCATGATTATGATATAGGATTGCTTTTTAAGGCATATTTTGCGAATTGTTATTATTGTTATTATCATAATCATTAAAATCATTAATATATTTATTGTTATATGATTTAATTATATATAATGAAATGTTTACCTTTTTCATGGGATAATTTTGTCATGTTTCATTGTTAACGACAAAAAGATGTAATTTGTTAAAGCTATATTTAATATTAATAAATTTACGTTGTTTTCAATATACCCATATATCTTAATATCTCTATAAATAAAAAATATGACTTATAAATACTATGTATGTATGTATATCACAAAACGTAAGATCTTGTGACTAACACACTTATATCTGTGGTTAATTAATTGTATGATTAAGTAATTAATATGCAATAATATATATATTTCTTCTCATATGCGATGCTGTCAAAGTATATATTATAGTCCATCATACTTTATTACATTTAATATGACAATTGATTTTTATTTCTTCATTATTTAAAACTTCCTTATTGTTCTGGGGAGAACATATTTGACAATTAATTAATTAATTTATATTAACGATTAAATGGTGTACCGGTGTATTTGTCTCATAGGAGTTCATATTAATTATTACAAATTAATGCAATCTATTTACACATACAATATGTTCAATTGATTAATTTTAAAGAAACAAATAACAGTACCTAAAGTGAAATTTATATTGGTCATTTATCTCAGTCATCATTTGTTTCTTCTTTACTAATTGGTATGCTGTTGTAATCTTTATATTGAAATATAATGGATACTGTTTGGTAATGAGAAACAAATGCTTGAAATACTGTAGTAGTGTTCACATCTATTTCTTCTACTTGAGTATATACATTAACACCACAAAGTTTTTGCGTTGATAGCTTAATGTCCTTATTTGGCTTAAATCATAGTTGGTACTATCTAGAGCTTGGATTCTTTTTCTGGCTTTTATTTAATTTATTTTTTTGCTTTGGAAACATTTTTCAAGATGCTTCCAGTTTTCTAACAGTGAGTGGTGAGAAAATTTGTTTTTGTAGTCACCTGGGATTGGTGTACAATTGGTTTAGCTTTGGGGGTTGACGCTTGGTTTAGCTTATGGCGGCCATGATGGTTTAAGATGAGAATCTACTTAAAAACAGGGCGTCAGCCATTTTATTGGTTGCACACTGTACACATCTCACTCATAGATATACATATACTATATATATCGTGACCTAAATTAAATTAAGTTTCTATTGATAGTTTCGTTCATAACAATTTAGTCATATATAAAAGACATAAATTGAGATAATAATAATAATAATAAATGTTTATTTTATTAATCAAATTTACAAATAGGAATCGTGTACATTGTTAGGGAGAAGGTAGTAAAGGCATATGAAGAAGAAAAAAACGACCAGCAAAAAAGTTAAAGGTAAGGGGTCTAGTTAAATCTGGCGGTGGCGGAGGGAATGAACGAGTTCCTAAATCGACTCGTTTTTGTGAGTGTTTGGGTAGGTGTGTGAAGATAGCTGGGGTAGTAGAGAGTAGAGAATGTTGTCCATGTTCTAGAGGATGTTGAGGTACAGTTTGTCAGCTTGGAGGTGACGGGACGTGAGAAAGGGGAAGTTGGTGCAGTTACAGGGAGGCTCCATGATCTTGAATCGACATATGAGGCGGCGGACTCTGTTCTGCACACGGTCGATTTTTATTTGTAAATGGAATGGTAAAATAGAGCATAGAGGAGATGCATATTCTAGGATGGATGTCCTGATGCCGAAGTAGATGGTCCGGAGTTCTTAATCATTTAGAAAAGATCGAAGAATGCGCAGGGCGTACATACGTTTAGATGCTGTAGTGATAATGAAGTCAATGTGGGATTTAAACTTTGTTATCGTTGTAGGTAACACCAAATAGTTTAGTTCTTTTAACAATACTGACCTCAAGGATGTTGATGGGTATAGCTGTAACACTTCTCTTGATAAACATTGTTTTGCTTTTAATGGTGTTGAGGTTGAGGTTGACGGATGATGACCATGAGTAGATGGTCTGTTTGTTCAGTACATTGCGTTGGGGATTTGAGGCATTCCGATTGACAGCTGGGACACATAGCGTGTTGTCGTCGATGTATTTTATGATGCAAAAGAGGTCAGTATTTGCCACTAAATAGAACAGAGCTGGCCTCAGGACCGAACCCTGGGGGACACCTGATGTAACAGGGACAGGGCTGCTGATTGAATTTATGATGCGTGTTGATTGTGTTTTGCTACTGAGACCTTATAGTCTTCGGTCCAATTGACGAAACCAATAGGTAAGTCAGATTCTTGCATGCCGGAAATAATATGATGGTGCCGCCCTAGGACGTTAAACGCTTTGGAATAATCGCAGATGAGTATTTGAATACCAGATTATTCGTCGTTCTCGAGCATCTTAAGGACGGTGTTGTGAAGTTTGATTAGCGCGGAAGTTGTAGATGATCCAGGGACAGATCCGAATTGGGTGTCACCAAAGCTTTTGATAAAGGCGCTGTAGAGGTAGTGGTAGACGATAGATTCGAAAATCTTTGAGGGAATAGGCAAAAAGGTGATAGATCTCAAGTCGCTGATAGGGAAATTAGGGATTTTAGGAATGGGAGTGACGGCGGAAAATTTCTGACATATAATGGTAGAAAGGTTGGAGATATTTTAAGGAGGTGGGCGGCTGATTTATATACTACAGTGGGTATGATATCGAGTCCTCCTGCTTTTGACGTTTTCAGGCTAGATGTACAGTAGAGCAAACTATCTCGACAGAAATGTAAGATTCAAAATGCTATGTTGAACGCTACTCAATTGTGGAGGCTGTTTTTTCTTGAACACGGATCGGAAGGTGTTACTTATATGTTCAACGGCATCTTCTACAGAGTTATAAATTTGCATAAGCTTATGATCATTATGAAGCAAGAGTTTAAATGATTTTAGGTCACCTTATTCTTTTGATTAAATATGCAATTGTGTACACACAAAATAATGAGACTTTGTCACCATGTACCTATACCGTCATTTTTAATGTTTTTGTTATCAAAGTTTTGATAGATATTTAAAATATTTACACGAATCATAGCAAATGTGTGGGTTATAATTGTTTCTATCAAATTATAAAAAAATATTAGCTATAGTATCTAAAATGTAATTTATTTCATATAAGCATATGATAATATGTAGGCCTATATAAGAACCAAAAATATACTAGCTTTGACACTTTTCACTTGAATATACCATTTTTGACCAATTTAGAAAATTAAAATAGCTGTTTGCCGATTATAACAATGACAAAACTATGACAGCTATACATTTTACAAAGAAACTAGTTATGTACCTAGTTTGTAATGGAAAACAACGCCTATTTTATATGTTTGAATGTACCTATGCTGTTTTTGTTAAATTTTATTTTTATATTATGCGCATCATATTTATTTAGTTTAATTATTCATATATATAGATTCTTTTATTTCATCGATATTCATATAGATATTCATAGATATTCTTTCATTGTTTTAAATATTTTAAATTTAGATGTATGTAATAATTCTAACATACTTTCAATTTTGAAGACATTCAATCCAGCGTTATTCACTTGATTAAATCTCTTCATTTGGGTGACTATTGGAGTATTTTCGAAATATTATAGTGACGTGTGGATCGTTTATACAACATATTGATTCGTTTTTATAAATTAAGTGAATCATCTATGTTTTTTAAAGTTGAATTTGTCAAAAAGTATTGTTGATCATAAATATGTATATATTATTTATTTGTGTTATACTTACTATACTATTTTTACAAAAAGCCCTACACTGCTTTTCTTATCAGTTGAAGTTTAATATATACATGTTCACTATTTCCTAACATTTATAGCATTATTAAGAATATATTCTATTATTAATTCATTATTAATTGTAATATCTTTACACAATGGCATAAAACATTGTAAGCTATATGATATCATTTCTAGTTTGTCCTTAAGGAGGTTTTTAAAACTTAATTAATGCAAGCATTTTAAAGCCTTACATAACATAAATACTTTTTTAAGGTTTTCCTGCATACAGACTTATAAGTCGTAGACATCGAAAAAAGTATCGATTAAATCAGCCATCAAAGAATATTTGCTTGTTTTTTAATTTGTTAAAAAAAATGGATTCAATGAGCCTTTCAAGTTTAGATATCACAATCGCTAATTCATAGAATAATTAGTGCCTTTGCGATCTCAGGAATTTAATTTCTGAGCGAACAATAATGCATTGAAATATTGCTCTATAGACAACATTTTAATTTAATTAACAGATTGTGTAGAATTATTATAAGCACGTATATCCCGCATGATTATCTCCGTTTTCATCATGAAATGCATATTTTGAGACAATCTTAAATATAATAAATTTTTGAATATACGTGATTTTAATATTAAAATGTTATAAATATTTTCTGAATACCCTTTTAAATATATTAAATATATTTTTATAGTTTGTCTTGGAAATAAATTTCTAAAAGGAAATGCAAATAATTCAACTTTATAAAAAATTAGATAAAAATGTATATTCCTTATGTATATAATAGTAGTATTCACTTTCTGTAAGGAATATTTAAAACTACTTCAGTAAATTACAATTTTTCCTTCAATTAAAAATACGAATATATTCGGTGTTTGCTACACAGTATACTTATATGCATATTATGTAGTAAAATATCGTTATTAATATATTGTTAATCGCTAATTGTTAAATATCGATAGAGTAAAATTATTGTTTTAGAAATGTTGTAATACAATTAATACCTAATACAATTAATCTGTACTTTAGATTTAGTGTGGATGACCTCGTTCAGATTATCTGTATTTGGCCCCTTGGACATTTATGGACCCAATTATTTGAATAGCTGAATAAACGTATTATTATTATTATTAATCACGTGCATTTCACTTTCACAGATAAAAGAATTATTATTACTAGGTGCACATATTAATAAACACGGTAGTTTATAGCTTATAGCATACATACACTAAAAAGATGCATTATTCAATATAACAGAATTATGTATTATTGAAAAGAACATTTAACATATTTTAACCGACTTACGTAATTCTAAATCATGAAGTAATTTATACAAAGAGTGTTCACTCTTATTAATTTTTCATACAGTTCAATATACTACTATTTACCTACCTAAAAGCTTATGCAAAATATTGTTGTAAAAATTGAGAGCAATTAAATCGTGTATGTAGTAAAAAAGTTTAAGATATATACAGGCAATAACATTTTTATTATAGACAATTTAGGTATGTTAAAATTGTGTGAATATATCTATATTTAATCTTAAAATTAATTTAGTCAAAATATTTAATACTACTTTTTCCCTACCTATTTACATCAGTTGTATTAAAATAAAACAATTTTTTATTCACGAAAATTTATAGTACAGTGTATATGAAATCGATAAGAGTGAACATTCTTTGTATAATCATTACTCTATGTTCTAAATTTTGAGGAATTTGTATATAAACTAAATTCATGATCATAAGTTACATAATTTCAAGTTTAATTTTTCCATTGATTTAAAAAAATATGAGCGTAATTTTATTTATCGAAATATGAAAGTATTGTTTAACCTACATATATACGTTTATAGCAATCTGTAGATACATTTAATCAAATTAAGGAATATAAAAAATGGCATTATGTATGTAATAAACATTCTTGCACCAGAAAAAGCTTTACAGAATATCTTTGCATAAATATTCACAAAGTGTATTTCTGCTTTTTAAAATAAATTTATATTAGATAAATAAAATTTATATATATAATTAATTTTTCATGTAATATTTTTTGTGAATAAGGAACCACTATAGATGTATGCATATAAAAAAATATATTGCGACTATTACGTATCAAATAACGTTTGATTATTTATTATTCTTTTACAATTTGCACATATAATAATGTATCTTTATCAGTACCTATAGATATGTTACGCAAATTTAAAACCGGAAATTGTAAGAAATAAATTAGAAATATATCACGGTTATGAATAATTTGAGCTAAATTGCAAGATAAGATTTAAAACATTAAAATGTTACAATTTCTTGTAACAATCTGATATGAGCAGAAAATTTGTGAAACTAGAAATAAAAATATTTATTAAATAAAAGTTTAACAGCTTGTTCAAAGTTCAATTTAAAAAATACAATACACAAGTAATTAACTAAATATATTAATACTAACAAACATGTAGAAATATAAGTGGAGAAAATAGCATTAAAATACATTCAATACTGATTTCAATTTAAAAATACTATAAATAATATTATTATCAATACCGTATATAGCAATTCGGGGAATAATTTTTTCTGTTTATAAGATATATATACAAATATAGCTAATAAATACTTTATAGGGTAATTAAGTACGTATTTGTAATGGTATATGAGTAGTTCTTTCTTCAGGGCGGCAGCATAGCACTGGTCTTCCCTGGTCGATAGATTCCACCAATCTTGAATCCATTTCCTACTACAGTTCCAGGGTTCCTCTCATCCTCGAAGGTTACTCTTTCCTCCCTAATTGTTCCTCCCGCCCCCTCCCCCCCAGTCTTAAGCAGTGAGTCACCAGGGGTTGGCGCAGGCGGTTCGTCCGCGTGCCCAAACCAGTCGACCAGGTCAGCAATCGTCCCATCGTCCTTTGGTGGGGGCTCAGCCTTCACTTCTACGTTCTTCTCCTTTTTCTGCGGTGTACTCCAGTAAATTACGTAGAACTTCACCCTTGGATGCCGCTCCATGCACTGCTTACTGCAGCAGATACAATTGCATCCAGTTGTGTAGATGAGTGGTTTGAGGGCAAAGTTGGCATGGTAGGCAGTCATAGCAACTATTACTCCGCTGCCGAACTTGTTGTGCATCCAGTGCTTATCGAGTAGCTGGTGCACTTTGAGAGTAAGTAGTAGAACAAACATGGGCGTCGTGAGCAGGATAAAGGTTACATAGTAGCAGCGAAGACGGTATATCATCTGAGAGTGTTTCTCCTTGGCAAGAGCGGCACTATAGAAGCGGATTATCATCGCGAGCCATGGGAGCCCAACCAAAACAATGAAGTCGAAGTAGTCATAAAAACTGAACATGGGGCCGGGTTCACAGATGTACTCACCGTTTGAGAGCAGTCGAGCTTCCATTGTAAAGCAGACCGGAAGGTTCACAACAAACGCGAGAAAGTAAATGCAGCCCGGAATACTCATCTTGCATCGATGAGCAAATATGTTACGAGCTTCGTCTACAACAGGGGGTGGCGTCGCTTCTATGTTGACGCCGAGTACTTCATCCTCATCTGTTTTCTTTTCTGATTGCATGGGCTGAGATGGAGAAGGTTTTAGGGGTTCTGATGGTGATATAGGCAACTCACCACGATGTTTCCGGGTGCGCACATGAACGGCGTAGAGAGCGGAGATGATGGTGTCCCTGTAAGCCCAAAAGATGAGGTGAAATAGGGCAGCAGTGCGGGTGAAGAGATCCATGAATATGCGTGCCTGGCAAGTGTACCATCCAACAATGAAATGTGCGACCAGCACACTGTTCTGTGGGATAAGTGGCCGACCAACGATGGTGATGATCGTCGGCAGACTTGAGAAGATAAGAACGAAAATTTCGGGTCGTTGGGGAAAACTGACACCACGATGAGCCAGATTAAAAACCTTGAATCCGGTGCGGCGCAAAATTTCTGAAATTAATATCAAGTCATGTAGCTATATATTTGTCTTATATTTATTTATAATTTGATTTATAAGCTTTTCAATGTTTTAAGTATTCCAATGAAAAATGTGTAACATCGATTTTAAAAATGTTTCTTTATTAACTTGCTACTCCTTTTTTATCAGTAATATATTATGGACGTTTATAAAATCGTTATATTTTTATTTATTCAAAAGTTATCTTTTAATAACAACATTTTAATAGAAATTTTATATATTATATATATACATTACTTGCCAATTAGTATATTGCGTTACTAAATTCAGATATTAATTGATTTATTTTTAACCCAATTCTAGAGATGATGATTATTATTTATAGTTTGCAGTCTATTAACTCCAATATACCTACTATGATAGATGACATAATTTTAAATTGTATCTATACAGAAATAAGAAACACTTTATCATCACATATATCTTGGAAATAATGACCTTATTTAAAAAGTTAGTCGATGTACTTTTTGATGAAAATAGTTCTGTGACGCCAGTTATAAAGAAGTTCTATTATAAACGCAGGAAGTAACCTTTCCAACGATATTGTGACGTTATTTAACAACAATTTATATGTAAAATCTAAAAAGATAAGTGTCCATGCAAAATATAAAATTCTAAGCATACATGGTATATATGTATAGAATAATTTCCAAATGCTTATTAAATCTACTAGATAATATAGAAAAATAGAGAGACATATATGTCACAAATTTTTTAGATTATTCAGTGATTCTTGGAATTATATTTAGAATATATTCCTAATTATCAATAGATATATGTATTACGCAGTATATTTAGATTGAACGAAAATAGCTAACATATAGACTGTGTTAAAATGAATGAACAGAAGAGTTGTTCATAGTAAAGTAGCTGTAGTAATATACTACAATATGTGTATAATATCTTAAACATACAAATCTGTTGCAATTTGGGATAGACAGAAAATAAATGACATTAACAAACTGACCAAAAATGTGACATTTTACAGCAGATAGATGCATCAACTGCTAATTGGCAATGGACCTGGGATGATTGGATCGAAACGTAAGCATTTATTCCTAAGTATAAAGTATACATAGTGAGGAAATATTTTTGTATGATCAACACTTAAACTTAAGCTTGGCTATAGTAGCAACAATGTTTTATTCCCAATCTGGGTCATTTGAATGTGCTAGATTTAAACACGTTTAATGCTACTTTGTTACTCTTTGAAAAATGAAAATATTGAAAAGGAGAGTTAAAACAATAATATTTCATATTTCAAATTCTGATTAATTTAGAAAGATAAAATTTTGATTCTATAATCGTTTTTGAGTATAAGGAAAATTTAAAAAAAATTTATATGCAATTGCTATTATACAGCTGTCATATATATATTATAAAAACTAAACATCTACAAATTTTAAAATCGACTATCTCAAATTTTTTAAATAAGATCAACATTTTTAATTTTCCTTTAAAAATTATGTAGTTTCAGGTAAGCTTTATGTTTATTAGCGTTTAAAATGCAATAATTGCGAAAACTGGATTCTAATTATTCTTTATTCATGCCATTGAAATGTTGATATATATAGTATAGGATTGATAAAAGAACCGATAAGAATTAGTATAATTTTTTAATTGAATAAAATTAGGATTTATATAGGTATGTGTGTATATATTAGCGTCAATACCTGAAAATGTTAGAAAGCTTTCTGGCAGGTCTATACTCCAACAAAAAAACTATATGATTGAATTAAATGTGTAAATATGTAGACATATGAGTAAATATTCGTAATAACCAATTATCTGAATAGAAAATACATTAGTACGTATGCATTAATGCAACAACAAGATGTTTAAAAAATGTTAAACTTAAATATTCAACATTTAATTTAGTCATAAATACTTTGGGTATTGAGTGTAACATATATATATATATATAGTTAGGCACTTAAGGTGCCTCATTAATTTGTAAGTAGTATTTATTATTTATAAAATAGACATGGTATTATATGTAAATTTGTATGTCTATACTTGCATAATATGCTAAATTTGGTGTAACAAATTCAAAGCTTAACAACTATACAGCATTTGGTACAACAAAACATTACTTATGTTCGCATTCAATACAACCAGCTTCATTGCATCTTTAACTTCTATTGACTATATTTCTAAAAAGGTCTTTGTTTCTATTATTTTGACTAAGATTTCAGCATGAATCATCTTTTATTGTCTTAATATAAGCTAACCCTTCCTTGTAAACATTGTTCTTTACTATACTTCTTGTAAGAAAATATATATTGCTTTGTTATCTTGGGAAACGTAGTAACTAATCAATATTACCTCGCCTAGTTATCCACAGTCTTTGACAAATTTCATTAAAATAGTTTCGAAGAACTGTGATGTATTTCTTCTATTATAGTTGAAATCACAAAAATTTATGTTTTTTAATTGTTTCTAAAAAATAGTTGGGTAACTGCCTGACCCTTTATTTATTGAACCCGTTCTCATGATGACCATCGAGGAATATGCTCGGAGTTACACGAGTAGGGATCGTCATGGTTTCGCCATGAAGATATCTTTTAGAAGGAAAAACTTTGAGATGACAGTATGGGATAACTTCCCGTCTACAGATCGTTAAGAGAGACACCTTATTTATATAATTATGTATATACAATGACTACTTTAACTAGATATTGAAGTATAGTCCTTGTTTATATAAATCTAAAAAAATATTCGTTCAATTGAAAAACATATTAGATTTTTATTAAAAATATATAATTACTGTAAAAATAATGGCATAAATTCATCATTTATTAATGAAGTACAAAATACTATTTATTGCAAAATAGTAATATATTTCAATGTAGATACATACAATAATATGTCAGCTGCTCTGTTGTAGAGTGAAATTAAAGCAGCTACTATAAATGATTTCCTAAAAATATATTATTACGATATATATTTATACTATTATTTTATTATATAAAAAATATTATTAAAATTTAGTGATAGATCATCAATGTGAAAAATTTTAAAGCAAAAATTGTACAAAAAATCACTTTAATTAAATTTAGAAACTAAAATATTTCGTTTAGATAATAAATTATGTGTGTGGAAATTGTTAAAATATATTTTATTTATTAAAAAATTATTTTAAATAGATTTAAAACCCAGCATTTTTATTTAATAAATTATACTTATTATTGTGTATTTATTATATATATTATAACATACATTTGAATAGAAATAATTGTTTTCTTTATAAACACGATAAATTATAGGCTGTACCGAAATAAATGAGCGGCTAGAAAAAAATATTCTAGTGAACTGTCATCGAATATTTATATTGCGCAATATTGATTCAAATGATTAATAAATAAGTA
>JAYRBW010062897.1:0-30087 GCA_036023295.1 Invenusta paracnida
GTTTTTCGCAACCGCGGGTTTTAACCACTGGTCGAGGAAAAAAACTAGACCTCGACTCGCTTCGATCTACTGGCTGTATATGTACAATAAACCGATTATTAATTATATATTACGTCTTTTGTCCTTCCGTATATTTTACTTATATATTTTTTTCTATAAATTTTTAACTAATTCTAACGTTACCAGTAAACCTGCAATATACTATAATCTATATTTTATCTTTATTTATTTATATTTAAATTTTCACCTGTAATATATATTTTAAATACCAGCTTGTGAAGGGACTTTTTAGTATTGAACTGAAGACAGAATTAGAATTGATAAGCGTTGAAACTCTGTCTATCCTTGCTTTATGGTTACATTAATAATACAATATAATATGTAGATCGATAGTATGTATCAGAAACATTGTTCGTGTTCAGGTGACAGTCCTACCTTGGGACTCTCCCGTAGATCCGGCGAGCTACGATGCTCTCTTTATAAGCAATGGACCTGGTGACCCGAGTCAGTGTGCCGTTCCTGTGTC
Source organism: Invenusta paracnida (assembly GCA_036023295.1). Classification (NCBI taxonomy): domain Eukaryota; kingdom Metazoa; phylum Platyhelminthes; order Proseriata; family Coelogynoporidae; genus Invenusta; species Invenusta paracnida. The sequence goes on from JAYRBW010062897.1 coordinate 527, forward strand.
CAATATTAAGAAGTGGCTGGTCAGTAAGAAGCCACTGATGGGTATCTGTTTGGGACACCAGTTAACTGCACGGGCTATTGGTTGCTCTACGCACAAGATGAAGTACGGGAATCGGGGGCACAACCAGCCCTGTACACACCTCCCCACTAAGCGTTGTTTCATAACTACACAGGTCAGTGTCATTAAAAATGCTATCACTCTCTCTTCTTTATAATACGAAGCTTAGAATATCATAGGACATAGACCTAGAATCCTAGAAATATTGATATTTTAACCAATGGCTCATCTTTCTAATTCGACGCGAGTATTCTTGCGTAGAAAATAGATTAATAAGTTAATTTTCTTACGTTTTTCCATTTAATTTTTGTATTTCAAACATAAAAATATGTCAGTAGCTTTCGTTTACTAAGAAAAATCTCAAATATTACGTGAAATTGTTACGTTTGTCACCATTTAAATGCTATAGATTGTTGCACTAATATAGCTTGAACGGTTTTACAGATATTTGAAAATATTGGGTATGCTATGATATTTTTGGCAATACGGTGTGGCATGCGCTATTTTATATAACGTTTTTATTATCTTCAAATCATCTTGAAGCCTAGGTCCATGAAAAGAGAAAATACAGTTATAATAAATATAATTTAAATATTAATCTATACCATGTTAATTAAAGTGTTGTAATTAAAGTTAAATATAATGTATTCAAAAATAATATGGTCAATTAAATATTGAACGTCTAAACATTGCATACTTATAGTACACTAATTAGCCATTTTGTTTGAGCATATAGCTTGCTTATTGATCGTTAATATTGTTAACCCAGAAACATTAAGGTAATAAATTAATAATAATATCACTGCTTCACTATGTAAGTAACAAATAATGTTAAGATTTTTCTAAAGGGCTTTGTTATACGTGTGCACTACGTATTAAAAAGATTTAGAAAATGTATTGGATTTTTATAGTACCAATAATTTATTTATTTTTAAACAAATTTATTTATATTTAGAGTTCCCATTTGTTTATTAATTAATTATCAATAGCACTCTCTCATTTAATTATGATTTTCCTAACGCTGCATTAATCGACTATATTCGAAACAAATTAAAACGACCAGTCTGGACATCTAGCTGTTTAGACGTCTAAGATGCGTGAATTTGGATTTTCTCACTCATTTTGGCTTGAAGTGTATGTAGAATATATATATATTTTGATTGTTAAATTGATCCACATTTATATATATTTCCCATGTTTCTTCTTTATTACCAAGATGGTGTCGATATTAATGTTACTGCCTTGTTCTAAGCGATTAATGTAAGCTATCAGAGTGGTTTATCACTCGCACAAGTATTTTATGTTCTGAACATTTACTAAACAATCTGTACCTAACATAATTATAAATATTATAATTGCAGTGAAAATTAATGGAACAATATATAATGTGGTGTCAAATAAGGCTAAAGGAGCTTTTACGAGTTGTTATTATTGGTATTCACCGTCTGGGTTGTGTTTTCTTCATTTCAAACCATTGTCTAATATTAATCATGTTATTATAATTATTACAATAATTATTACTTCAGCTAATCACGTTGAACCGTCTGTTTAACCACTTAAGCTATTTTTGGTAATTATTAATTGTCTCCTTCATATTAAAAATGGTATTCTAATGTATATTATTCACAGCTGTGTGTATAACTATAACTATCATTTGTTATAATACGAAACTATTATTATTAATAATAATAAAACTAATGTGACGATTATACTGCATAATGCTGTTTGAATTTATTCTTAATTATAATTACGTTTTCTGAATCACTACTTTGTTTTCATGCACTGACATTTCTCTCCTATTGGTGTTTTTAAGAGTACCAATGTGGGGGGGGAGTCTAGAATGTCCTTAGGGTTATTCCGGGTATTTAAGTTTAAATTCTTTTCGGAATAGGTTGTGTGTTCTCTGGATTGGATGTGAGGTCTGAGACGCTAGAGATGTTGTGTTTACCTCTGATGTTCCTGGCTCTGTCGAAAATTGTGTTTTTGTTTTGTATTCCAAACTACCAACAAACACGTTTTTTACTGCTGTTGAATAGCTCGTTCCTGAAAATCTGCAGGGGCTTAGAACCCATCGTATTTTAAGATTCTCTAAGAGCTGAATTTGAGTGCTGTAGAGGTGATTGAGGTCTTTGTCACTGTGTGCTTCTCTTAAACGGTCATGATCATGGAGAAAATGCTGTCAGTGCATATAAACATCTATTTGTTATATTCTTGTCGTTAATTCACTCAAACGCCAGAGTCAAGGCCATTAATGCTTCTGTTTTGTTGTATGAAGTTTGAAGGGCTCCTTTCTCGAAGAGTGGAAATTTCTCTGGAGGTCTCAACATATTTTTTGTAATGAATAATATGATTCCATCCCCTCTTTCGACGACCTCAGCTGACCCGTCGGTGTCGATGAGATACTGTAAATGGGTCCTCCAGAAGGTGAGGTACATCCTCATAAAGTGAGGTGAGGTACATCCTCATAAAGTGAGGTGATGTGGAGGTGGCACATTGGAGGAGGATAGCTTGAGGGCCTTCACCCTTTTCTGCGCAGTTTGAGGGAATTGTTATTGGTTCATCCTCTTAGAAACTGGTCTTGGTAGGGATCTAGCCAGTTCCTCATTATCAAGGTGTGGTGATGGTGCCAAAAGTATAATGTGACGTGTGTTAAGGCTCGTCAGCTCTATGGATTTCAACTCTTGCTGCTTTATTGGAACTTATGACTGACTAGTTTTCTATGGTTTGTTCCTACTAGTGTGTGGAAATAACATATTTATCATAACTCTCTCACACCTATAGTTACTTCAATTCTGTGGTTTTCTTATTTTAAATTAAAAACACCTTGTTTTTTTTCCTTCGCATTCGACTCTCCTCTATACTGTTCTAGAACCACGGATTCGCGGTGGACCGTGGTAGCATCCCGGCTGATTGGGAGGAACTCTTCGTAAACGAGAACGACGCTTCCAATGAAGGTCTGGTGCATAAGACTCTCCCATTCTTCACAGTCCAGTTCCATCCCGAACATATGGGCGGACCGCGAGATCTGGAGATTCTCTTCGATGTCTTTATTGACCAGGTAATGCCTTCACTTTTTCGTTTAATTATCTTATTTTCGATCTTTTCTAGTAAAGAAATAATTAATATAATATTTAAATATATGACTGCACTACAAGTTCTGTTTTCCGTAAACACCAATCTTAAATTTTGTAAAACTATTTGTATTTAATTGTTTACTATATTATTGCTAGTTAAACGGATCTCGGGTAAATGGGTCCAGGTGTATTGACGCTTACGGCAAATAGAACAATAGATGATATTATGTCGTTTACGAAAAAGAGGCCCAGATATAATTGGTGTTTACGACAAAGCGGACTATTATAATATTGTGTTGTTTACTGCAAATAGCCTAACGTGTTTGTGTTCACATTATATTAATACTGTACACTAGGAAGTCAACGTTTATTAAAAAAAAATACACATAAAAGTAACAATACCAGTATTAATATTAACAGTAACAATGTAGGTATATTTTTCAATAACTATATAAAAATCATAGAACAGCCATTATGAGCGTTTCCCCAGTTATGATTATGAACGCTCTTTTTATCAGAATCATTGAACTTTTGGAATGAACTTTTGAGTCATCAAAACGAAAGATATATTATATTATAACAAATTGATGTAGATTAAAAAATTTCAATGAATTGGTAAATATATTATACATTACATAAACGAAGAAAGTAAATGTTATTAATGCAAATAATTTTTTTAACCCAAACTAACCATTTTTTGATATATAAATTCAGATTAATTTTCACGGCTTCGATTTGGACACGAGTAGAGGCGTGTCGGGAATCAGATACTTCACCTACTTAATTGTTATGGTAACACCTAATGATTCCGATTTTCGAATGAATGATTCATAATTAGGGACATTTAGTTTAACGATTAGTTTAACGTTAAACATTGCATAAACGTTGCATAAATTTTGGATTGTAATGTTAAGATGATGTTTTAACATAATATAACATGATTGACCAATAGTTTGCGTTGAGCTATAATATTAATAATACTATCAACTGGACACATATAATCAGTAAGAGTGGTTGCTCTATGTTTAATTTGATATAATATCGGAAACTATTTCATTTTAGTGTATACATTGACGATTTTTAAAACGATTGGTAGGTATGAAATAAAAATAGAAATATCGATCAAAGAATTTTAATTATTATTATATCAGTATAAAAGTATAAAAAGTCAAAATTCCAATAAAATTCCGTGCGTAATCCGGATGCTTCATCATATTGTGCCAAAACTACTTTCTGGCTGTAATCTTGGTTAGGAGAGTACTAGTACTTTATTCTGGTACAATATTTTATGAAAGCTAGCAGAAAGGATTTTTTTGTAAAATATGACCCAGTCGATTTTATCTACCCGTACTACTTTTAATTTCTTCTAGTCTGGTTTTTTAAAACCATGCGCTAATTTTCTGGCATTGCAAAATATGTTTCACGTATCGACACACACTTTTTAGTCAAGAATTTGAATTATTTAATCACGTATTTAAAGAAATTGGATAGTACTTTCAACTATAGAGCACCTTACTTGACTTATTTCTTTTGGCTTAAGTGCTGTCGCCGGAGTTCTGTCCGTTCTGGATTTCGGTATTGGCCTATTTACCATATAAAAGCCATAATTATGTTGGTTTTGGCAAGTGAACCCTTCGACTGATATTCTAAGTTGGTTTTTGCGAAAAATATACTTTATAAGTTTTATATTTAATTTTATACTATAGCATAATAATATGCAACACGAAAGTGTAAAAAAGTAGTTTTTGATAAAAAATAACGGTTACGGCAAATAGATATTGTATCGACGAATTATTATCAACATTTTTATTCAGAAAATATAATTGTTCTGTCAAAATAGTTTAAATTAAATTAGAATACCAATGCAACCTGGTATATAATCATATTATGTACACCATATTACGTATGTGCGTATGTTTATACCATACATATATTATGATATAACATAATGTATACCATTACATGAAAATTTTCTTTTCTTTGCGGTATTAATATAATATTAGAAATTATATTATTAACTATAATGTTAATTATTTAATGCTGTATGCTACTTTTAGTTATTTGAAAAATAAACGATAAAAAAAATAATTATTTTATTTAGCTTAAAAATTATGTTGATGTTATTGGATTAACTGTAAACAAGCCAAGGAAAGGGTTAAGTTTATTAATAGTTAAACTTCCATTAAAATATAAGAATATCTTAAAGTCTAATAAGTCTATAGCAGTTTTTCAGACTGAGGCGTATTCGATGCTTCCCTTTTACTCCTTTGATATCAGATATTAATAATTTAGTAATGTAGCAAAAGACAGTTTAATTTTGATTATTGAACTAATATAATTTTAATAACTGCAGAGATTAAGCGGTAGGTTTCCGATCGATAAAAATAATAATTTATATAAGATTATCAAAATTTATCTTTTTATCATAATATACCTAGAGTATTTTTAATTGTTATTTTTGACTTCAGTAAAGCTTCTATCATTGCCAACACATTGAAAACTTCGAAGTAGAACAAATTGTAGAATAAACAGAAGTACTAGTTTGATAATTGAAGAACAGCTGGGTAAACTTTTATTATTGCTACATTTTTATGTCTGCCAAAACGGTTGTCAGGTTATGTACATTAGTTATTTCTGTACACTGAATATTTCTCTCTGTTGTTTTCAACTTTCAAGGTATTACTTGTCCTGCCACATGGAAATGCAGTAATAGTTAAATGCATTCAGTTCTTAACTCTGAATTGTTACAACGAAAGTGTTTAGAATAGTAATGTATTAACCCTATCCATACCGGGCTATTTTACTCATCCATATCCCGGGGGTTCCAAGCTCAAACTTTCTGGCGGAGTAGAGTTTGGAAACTTGGCAAATAGGTAAACGAGGATGTTTTGTTGGGGAAAACCGCGGAAATCTGGAACATTTTCTGTTAGATTAAAAATATATTTATTAATAAGAAAGAATTTTTTTAGAAAAGCATTTTTTGTTAAAAAAAAGTAGCGATATATCACAAATAATAGTGTGTTATCGAATCAATAATTTACTTTTATTGCGTATCCAAAACCATAAATGAAAGAATTTCATTTATTTTGAGATTTTTTTACCAAGGTCACGTGACCATCCTATACAGTAGTGAATATAGTGCTAAAAGTAGTAAAACATTATTTTCTAAGTCACGAGAGCTTACTATACTTTAATTGTTTGATAATAATGTCAGAAAAAATAGAAGAGCGGGTGGGGCGACCCCGATATGGATAGGGTTCAGTAATGTATTATTGTATTAAGTAATTTATTAATGTATTACGTATTTAAGTAATGCTTCAACTGCAAGTAGTGGAAATTATAAAAATTAAATGAAGGCCTATTCACACTGAAATCGATATTACTTAAAGCGCGCTGTAGAATTAGTTACCTTCATGCCTATCACTTAACATAAATAAAACAGGAAGCTTTAGTTCTTATAGTCATCATTTCCAAAACTATTTAGATTTTTAAATTATGTTTAAATTACTTTTTTTGGAATTCTATCTGTGAACTACATTTAGTGTTTATTGCTGTAAATAGTTCCTAAGATATAAAAGTTGAAACATACAAACTACAAATTTTACAAGGAAACGCATATGCCTCCTTGTTTTCCAAAACTGAAATTGATACATCAATTAGACACAGCACGCTCCAATTCGAAGTGTAATTTCGGTAAATTGAATAATATCATAAGTATTTTATATAGCTTTTTTGCTACTTAGACTTTTTTTATAGAGTTTATAATAATATTAGCAATTTTATTTACTGTTAGTACATTGTTTTTATAACACTTTGACTAGCAACAATTTTATCGTATTTTTATCTATGCTCTCTTTATCTTAGGTGACTTCTGCTGGTAGTGATACAACCTCACTGTCGAACCGCATGACTCAGGCTCTCACCTACACCCAACGACCACATGAGTCTGACCTCATAGCTCAGGGTCGCCCACGCAAGGTTTTAGTGCTGGGATCTGGGGGACTATCGATTGGACAGGCTGGGGAATTTGACTATTCGGGCTCGCAAGCGTTAAAAGCACTAAAAGAATCGGGCATACAGACCCTGCTTATCAACCCCAATATTGCCACTGTTCAGACCACGACTGGCATGGCTGACAAGGTACTGTATTTGGCCAGATATTCTCTGGCGAAATAATTTTTGTTAGCAACTGGAAAACATGTTATGCATTTTTCGGGAAAACTAACTTTGAAAATCGTTAAAATTTCTTCTTTTTTAATTATCCAAAAATATTTTTTTGATTTTTTGCAAATAAATAATTAACCTATTAATTATTGCAATTATTCAAACTTACCTATTTTTTAAATTATAATTACCACAACAAAAATGACAGCATCGCAAAAATGTAAGCTAAGAAACGAACTCCTTGTAAGTAAAAAATAAAATGATATTTATTATGTAGCGCAGATATCTAAGGAATGCGTATAAAGAAGCTCTAATATTTAATTATTGCAATGCTTGTTGTTAAAAATACATAAACATATACCTAGATCTGTAAATATAATAATATTATGTATTTATAAACTGGAAAATTCATAAAAATAAGAGAATAAAATTCAAGGCAAATTCTTGGCAATGAAACATTTTTACAGATGTTGTAATGAAACTCACATAAAGTTGTTACATAATAAGCTAATTTATATAAAATAGTAAAAATAATACAATTTATACCATTACATTGCTATGATTTTTTATGAATTTTCCAGTTTATATATAATTATGTTAATTATGTCAATCATTTTTAACTTCAAGCAATGTATTAATTAAATCTTGGCGCCCTTTTTATATAAATTTCTTCAATGGGTGTACTACATAAGTATAATATATTTTTTGTTTTTGAGGAGCTAGTTTTTTGGCTTTCATTTTTGCAACGATGTCTTTTTATTTTGTTCAGAATAAGAAATAAAATATTTTTCAGCGAAATTGACCCATTTAAAAAAGCACCTATCTTCAAAAATAGGCCTTCGCATTTTAAGGACTCGAGCTGCTAGCATCTCTCGAAAGCTATTCGCTGACGCACTTGTTCTTGCATTGATGATGCTAGTGCTACATACTTCTAATTATTTAGTTTAATTAGTCAAGTATGTTCCAATGGATAAACGTACTTGTATATTTATAATAATAATACATCGAATTATGGCTTAACACATAGAATATAGATATAGATGTTCATCTCTTTTGATTAAATTGATATGCAGTTGAATACTACTATTTTGCTACCATAAAGCTTTTGTTAAATAATGCCTTACAAATAATATATCTGAAAGAGCAAATGATTTGGTACCTTTTTAAGGTATGAAATGAATGTAACCAAATATATTTTGTGTTATACTTGTGATAATTTAATTCGTCTCGATCTCCTTATTTAAATCTAAATATTTGATTTAAAATAAAATTAAGTAGGTTCTCGTATTTTTTGCTACCCATTTATGTAAAACAAATTGAAATGAATCGATTTTCTATTGTCGAAAATTTACAATGTGGTAGACGCAAAATCATTAAGAGATGAATATGTGTATTATGGTATTGTATTGTATAATTAGAATAGAATACATTATTTAGAGAAGCATAGAATAATTTGATTTTATAAACTACTATATTATTTATTGGGTTATTTCTCATTAAACCTGAATTCAACGAATTTCTTAATTTTGATTAGATTTTGCTTACGCATAGCATGGTAAAAATGTATATTTTTATCTAGCTTTGTATATTAAGTAGCAGTTAGTATAATGCAAGTATTTATTTACCTTTTTATATTTATTTAAATTCACCGCTTTATAACAACTATTGAATGGTAGTGTAAATCCTGTTAAATTATTCCGTATATTCACTGAAGTGATTTTTCCTCTTTATTTATTATGTAGCTATATTATTTTTTTGTATATCGAATTATAATTTATTATCCTTGTCTCAGTGATAATGATATTGTCTTGGGGATGTATCACGATGATTAAATATAGTAGTTGCATGTTTCAGTTCAACAGTAATACATAATAGTACATAAAAGTAGACTATATATTTTATATTAAATAAACAAGCATCTTCTGTTCTTTATTATCCATCATAATCATATTCAGTTATTAGATACCGGATGTTCATAATAACTGGTAGATATTGAAATCGAACAAACTCATCCTTAAGCTATATCATTATTATAATATATTTTTATTTATGGTTGCTCGACAAGACTTATAATTGATTCAGTACTACTGTCTTCCTTGTTTACCTATATAAAACGCCTGACTATGAGTCATTCAACTCAGTCAGTTGATAAAAATCACAGACTTTAAATGTAGTTGTTATATTTAAAGTCTATGATAAAAATATTATATTGGCATTTAGTAGCATTTAAATAATACTATCACGTGCACAAGTAGGTAACTAACACGTGACTGAAGCATTTGTTCAGTATGTTTGTTTATGTATGTTAAAATCAACGATTTAAGTAATAATTAATTTACTTTTTATGTTTATTGTTATTTGAGATGTATCTTAATAAAAATCTTAACATGAATTAATGATACAATTATTAGGCATTGACGTCATATTATTTTTATTTGTATATTTTTTTAATATTTCAGGAAATTGGTAACAGTACTTTTTTATTAAAAGCTTATACTAAAACTACACTTAACAGAGTTAAACAAGTACGGGATAATATTATATATAATTTGGTTATACATAAACAATGTTTTGCTTCGCTGTAATTTTGTAATTATTTTATTTTCATAGATATTTGTTTTGTATATATTTCAATTATTTCAATATATATATATATATTATATAACTACGCTGGAAAGAAACGCAACACATTGTTAAACTGTAAATAGTCTGATTTAAAGTATGTTATTAAAGCATAAAACACTATATTTGTTAATATCATATATTATATAACGTACCTAGAATTATTAAAAAATTATACATTTATTTGTAAATCATAAAATAATTTTTTTTATAAAATGGGTGTTGTGTTTCATTCCGGCTTGTTTGTATATTGAATTTTATATATTGATTTATTTCTATGATTATATTATTATGTTTTATATAATATATTGTATTCATAAATAATATTACGTATACTTTTGTTATGAATGATGTTCTGCTACGCTATAATCTCAATTAATATGATATATACATATTTATCAATTTTGTTGAATATTATTTGATGTATTTATTTTCGTATATTATTAATACTCTATTTCGTTTTTGCCATATATTTGATTTCTGTAGTGCAGTTTATTTTAGTTAAATTATTTTATATAATGTTTAGATTTTATTTAGTTAGTCAAATGCACTCTTAACCACAGACAGACTAATGTAATTTTTATTATCACAATCACATTCTATTTATAATAAGTGAAACTTTGGCAGTACATCACTTCAAACACAATTTGATATAAATTCAGATCTATTTAATGGGACCTAAAGTTTGTACTACGAATTTTGTACAATCAGTTTAATTTAATTGCGATCAGTATTTATATTTTAATTGATAATTATTATACTAACTTTCCAATTTTACTAAGATGTCAGTTATTGTAATTTAATTAGTTTTCATTTCTATTGAAAAGTCTAGTTTTATGTGTATATATATTAAAAAATCTATACTGACTTACAAGCAGCACCTTTGATTCATAAGCACAAGTGCAGTAGACACAAATCAGTAATTCTTTTTTCACCCTCTTTCTGTTTCCTTTCCATTCTATTATTTTCCTTATCAGGAGAGGAATATGGCCGACAAGGTAATTCTGTTTTTAACTTGGAATACAAAACTACCAATAACGCAATAATATTTGGTTTTACAATTTCAGTATATTTTAAAGATAACACATGACTCCATAGTGTCTACAGTATAGGTTTTCTGGTTTTGTAAGGTTATGTAATTGTTATTAAGTCAAAATATGGGATATGGAAACACAAAAAACGTCAGAATATTGACATAAGATTTGACTTATTTTATTCGTATTATTATTTTATAATATAGCAAATGATTTGTTAATAGTTTTTACTTTCTGCGCTTTTTTTATTTATAACTTAGATAATTCATGAACTGTTCAAGCTTGCATGCTCTCCTGTTTATTTTTTTCTTCTTCTAATAATACATGTAAATTATTCACACTCAATATTACTGATTGCACTCACTTTTCACAATTAATTTATTGTATTTTTTAAATGACTTCTGCGGTATTTTTATGCCTTAAAAATACTTAGCCGCTTTTATTATTATGCTATATAATTTATCTATGTTTATATTTTGAAGGTATATAATGGTTTTTAAAATTGTCATCTAGGAAGTATGTACTGTAATCAAGTAGTGTATAATATCTGTATTGATTGTTGTTACAATTAGTGATAGTTTTGTTCATATTTAAGATTTATCAATGCAATAATTTTTACAAGCTATACAATAATTTTTAAGGTTTTACAAAATATGTTAGTCAACTTTACGATGTAGGAAAATATTCAACCAATTCAGAAGTAATGAAAATAATATAGCATTATCTATAATATTTTGGACGATAATGTAAATATTTATAGGGCGCCCAAAAACTGATACATTGTCGCCAAAAAAGATGAATATTATTATTATGCTTAATATTTTTACAGAAAATATAAGGGCGATAATGTGTAAGAAAAGCGTCATGGTATGTAATAATCCATATATTAAATTGTTTTTATAATATTAAATTGTTGTGCTTAAAATTTAAATAAGTTCAAATTTGGTATCTAAATTTAAAATAATTCGTTAATTTTGATTTATTTTCAAAGCATGCCCTTATTAAATTAGAAAAATATTCTAGGTATGTGTACCGAACATTTTGAATGGATTTTAGATGAATCAATGAACGTAAATATTTTTGAAATAAGTAAAAAAATTGAAGAAATGTTGATATTCAAAATTCTGAGGAATTGTCCCGGGCATTATTGTCGAATTAGATGAAATGGAAAACGTTCCGAGATGATTCAAAGTTGTATTCATTTATTTCCCAAATCATATAAATTAACCCATAAACAGTTCAAGTTGGTTTACGGAGAAAATGACACTTGGCAAAAACACCATTAAGATATTATTTATGTCAACATTGCTTACTGACTTGAAACTGTCAAAGAGGTGTACCAATCATTATATACGAGTGACATTGGTCATCGTCTTAAAAGAGCAAGGTTTTTCAAACACTGATATATGCAACATGACGGGTCATAATTATAAAAATCCATTCAGCGCCAAACGTTACAATCAGAAACGCAGAGATTACGATTTTGAAAAAATGCTGCTGCGCAACAAGGAACGTCTGCTTCACTATATAAATTTATATCGATGACACTTGTTATAAAATTAAACGTTTATATAAAATAAATCTTGTATTATATCATTACATGCCCGTTTTTATAATTCATTTGATATAGAGAAATTTTAAGTATAATCTATAACTAATTTTTAATTTAATTATTTCACATAATTAAGAGGGAAATCGATTAAAAAATCTAATGTATGTAGATCTGATTTTGTTTGTTAATATTTTGAAGTATAAATATGACGTAAAATACAATAAATAGAGCATATTTCTGTTTCCTACCTTATCAGTTTATTAATAATGTGCAGTTCTCGTCATCCCCAGTTGTGTTATGTACTATATCTTTATATTGTTTTACACTGCCTAGATGTTTCCTATCAGTGGAGTTGACCAATAATTCAGTGTTTCTTATATTGTGCGATTTGTGTTTTTTGTATCAAAGGGGAGCTGGCATTTCGATTTACTTCCGCCGGTATGTTGATTGTTATGTCATCCCGCACACAATGCTCCTAGCTCCCAATATTTGTTAATAGTGTCAGTGTTAATATCGCGTTGGTTGTGTTGTCAAGTTATCGAACTGTATAACTAATGTCCATTTTGATTTTATGATCTTCGACACTTAGTGACACAGTAGGTCACTTTACAATAGCGATTAGACTAGATTAAATCAATCTTAGATTGGCGACAGAATTATTATTTTTTATAATTGACGGAAGAAATATTGTGGCTGTGAAGTCTCATCAGTCGCTCTATCGATCTAAATGCGATTAGATTGATCCAATCGAGATTGCAGTGCCAAAAATATTAGCAATTTAGCTAAATATGATAAGTTTAACGTTTAATTAAATACCACTTATTGAAATAGAAGTTTATTCATATTTATATTTTTTAGAAAGCTCATTATCACCTCTATTACTATCTGCCAAAAACGATTTCACAAAATATGTATTTCGTGGTTTAAAATTAAAATAGAAACTTGCTTTTTACGTAAAAGTTTTCTTTATATGAACACTTTACATATATAAAATGGAAATAATTATATCAACTGATGCAAATTAAAAGTTAAAAATATGTAAAATACATTTTATTATCTTTAATTTGAAACCAAATAATACGTTTTTAATAAAACGAGAGGGAAAAAATGTTAATACAAAGAAACACAAACTTATCGGAAATACCTGATAGTGGCATTTTAAAATTTTCCATATTAAAGAATAGGAATATTACAATTTAAGCTCAATTTTCTAAAAAAATTATTTTTAATATAATATAAGTATTTTTAACCATTTTGAAAGTTATGTTGATATAAATTAATTTTAAACATATCTATTGTCTTGAAGTCTATATCTTATCTTAAAATTAGACACATGTAGTTACGTTTCCAGATGCTTTTGAAAATTAGAATCGGACCAATTTTGGTAACAAAATTAGCATAAATTAGCCAATGCATCAATATTCAAAAGTATCTGGAAGCGTAATGACATGATATCATATGTGTGTTTAATTTTAATATAAAGACAATAGATATATATTTAAAAAATATGCAACATAACTTTTAAAAGGTCATAAGTATTTCTATTATGTGAAAATAAAAATGTTTAGAAATAGTTGTAAAAATATTCCTATTTTTAACATGGAAACTTTGAAAATTCCACTGCGTCCAAACCAACCCGTCAAACGTCCATTTCTGAAGGTTTGACATCATTATAGGTGGGTCAATGTTGGTACCTCGTTCTTTGTAGCCGGAGGGTGCTAGCGTCCGTACTAATAGTGCTATAGTCAATCGTGATTCACTCACAATTATACTGCAGCTGTCAATCATTTCCCGGGATAGACAAAGAAATGTTTAATGTAACCGGATTCTAAAAACAACTACGATAGCGATTAGATTAAAGATATGTAAATATCTAATCCTATTGTAAACTAAAGTGACCTAGTGGCTCCCATTAAAGAAGCATCGTAGCTATAATATAATACTGTAAGGTAGCACTAAAAATGTAAAGTCTTAACTGCTTATCATTAAGTCATTCGGCTTAATAAATGAATACATAACGGTTCGTTTTACTTCAAATTATACGTTATATAGCGGTAGGTAATGGGAAAACTCTATACGACAGGGAAATGTAATTCAAGCATAATCAGAACCATAGAATAATTAAACTTTCGACTCTTCATTTTGTCGATTAAAAATCGTTGTTTTTCAATGAAGTTTGCATAAATAGGTAAGAAATAAGAAGTATTACTTTTTTAATTTTAAGATTAATTATCGAGACTTAAATAATTTTAACATGTCACAAGAATCTATCAAATATAAATAACTATATTAAGTATCTAACTTTTATACCACATTTAGTGTTTTAGGGTTGTATATTTAAAGCATTATTTTACCTAATCTTTATGGTAAGAAAATAGTATCAAATTTTTTCAATATTCGAGTGATAACGTGGCATAATTGATTACACGAAGCGCAAGTACGATTTCATAAAACGATCCATTTCGCTGCGTTAACATCGTTTGGAAGGTTATTTTAATATTTTTTTAATATTGAAGTACATATATTGTCTTTCAAAATATGCGTTTTAAATAAAGATTAACAATTTTTTATTCTATCTGTTAAACTTTTTATGGTGTCAGTTTATTTTTCTAAAACTATGACAGCTTAACTATACAAAGATTACCTATACTGTAGAATTCACTATATACTACACCTTATATTGCAATAGCGCATAACCCTTTTATCCCGAAATCTATGAAGCAAATTCTTATGAAACATACTTTGTTTTTCATTATTTGTGTGTACGGTCCCAGTCAGAATGGATGACTCACCAATTTTTTTTCAGTGTTTTTTAAAGAAAACAAAAACAGTTCATCCAAAAGTCATTTTTTCAATTAAAGGGACATGTATGTACAATATTTACAAAAAATATGTACTCATATTTACAATAATCAAGAAAATAATGAAATAAAATACCAGAATGTTAATATTTTGTATGACCCCCTTTGTTGGCAAGCACTGCTGCAATTCTTCTCGGCATTGACAAGCAGAGTTTTTCGCCGTACTCTGCTGTAATTTCAAGGACCCACACTTGTTTTATGGCTTCTCGCAAGTCGGAAAGGGATGTTGGATTACGGGCAGCAACTTTCTCCTTCAATATAACCCAGCAATTCTCTATCGGGTTAAGATCCGGAGAATTGCCGGGCCATGGACCAAGAATCTCATACGCAGCTTCACGTAACCACTGTTAAACCACTTTTGTCCGGTGGCAGGGCGCCCCGTCATGTTGAAAGTGTGTGCAACGTTTTATCTCCATAAATGGTGGTACTTTTTCTTTTCCCACATTTAGGTACACGGCTCCATTTATGGTTGTGCCCTCTGGCATAAACCATAGGCCACTTCTACCACCAGCCGAAATGGCGCCCCATACCATCACTTTAGGAGCATTCTTGACGGTAGGAACAATGTACCACCATGCCATATTTTTCAGGTTTGTTGGATATGAACTGGCGAAATGAACAGCGGCCCCTAATTTTGACTAACTGCTCATCTACTGTAACACATTATGTTGGGTTGTAAAAGTGCTTACACTGAATGATAAAGTCATCCGCACAACTGTCTTATTGGTGTTAAATGATCGGTTCTTTGTCTTTCTAACCGAGTTTCTTGATCGTCAAAACGGCAAAAGGTGTATATCAATTGGATGCCATCTCTAGGAATTTTGGTTTATATATTTCCTTGAGTTGGACTTTTAAGAATTTGTAAGCACCTTGAATCAAAAGAAGAACAATGTATGCTTCGATCTCTTCTTTGAGAAATGGCTTATAACCCCCAAAGCGTACGGTTGCTCTACCTCCAGGGTTGTCATTGCAATATTTTTGATAACCTTGATTTGAATATTGAAGAACATGATTTACAAAACCATCATGCAAAGTTAATCTGAACGCATCACTTGGGTGTTGGATATTGATTGGCACGAATCTAGTTGGACCAGGAAGTGGGTCAAGAATGTTCGCTGCTGCAGGACACCCTCTGACACGAGGTGGTATTTTTGTCCAGTGAACTCCGGGGATAGATAGCTGTTGCTAAGAAAATTGGATAGCTTTTGGGTAGAAAATATATCCTATAACGAGAGGTCCTTACTAGTGATTAATTTACATGGGGGTCCCATATTATATAAGTATCCATGTAAATAATGAGGTTGGAAATAACTAAAGAGGCCACTGAACCCCACCCCCCTTAGGTATCGGAGGGTTAAATAAACATGCATATTTACGTTTTTTTAATCTAGTGAACTCTCCATAGGTATTATTACTCTATGGTATAATGATTATAATAATATAATCATAATAAGGTTGATTCTACTGCTTACACAAGTCTGCAGTGTAGCATTAGAATGGGTATGTATACTATGTATACAATAACAAATAGGAGTACATAAATAATATGTAGTAATCATAAAAATAAAAAGTTATAAGTTATCATTGAAGCTTCTTGGGGCCCAGAAACGAAATGCCTGTTCCCCGAATTTTGTGTGAGCAGTGATCATGCGAAAATAATCTTTGGTCGCGTTTCTAGTCTTGATTGCTTCCGGAGTCTCCCCGATTCTCGTCGTCAAAGGCATGCCGTTGCGGAGTGCTTGGGAGTAACCGGTCGACTTACTTGTGCTTCTATTTTTTGTCTGGCTTTTCCCTCATATTTTCTTGGAAGGTGCTTTGCAATTCGTCGTATAGATTTGATGGCGATAGATACTTTATTGAGTGCTTTTTCACAGTGGTGTACCCGCGTTAGTGACGGGTCTATGGTCATTCCAAGCACTTTAATGGTATCGGAGTATGGTAGCGTAGCTCCTCCCATCTTTAATTCGACATGTGAGCCTGACTTCCTTCGTCGCAGGGTTCCACAGCATAAAAGTTGCGATTTGATAGGTTGAATTTCCAGCTTGTTTACTGCTGTATACTTCTCATGCGTTGAAAAGCGGTGTTCAAGTGTTGAGCTGTCAGTTCATCGAACTTTCCCCAAGAAATTATGGTTGTGTCGTCGGCATATTGCATGAGATCCAGTCCCTCTTATGCTTCTGTTGTTTACGAATAACATTCTAGAACATAGAGTATGTATAGGAGAGGTCCCAACACACTTCCCTGGGGTACTCTGAATTTTACATTCGGTTCTGCACTGCGGATTACGTTAATTATTGTTCTTTGTCTCCTGTATTCGAAGTATGAATTTTGAAGCTTCAGAGCTGCGTCTTCAATGCCGAATTGGGTCTGTAGTTTCTCTAATAGTCTATTTCTATCGATGGTGTCTTTGTCTCCTGTATTCGAAGTATGAATTTTGAAGCTTCAGAGCTGCGTCTTCAATGCCGAATTGGATCTGTAGTTTCTCTAATAGTCTATTTCTATCAAACGCTGCTGACAGGTCGAGTGCTATTATCAGGACAATGTTGTCCTCGTCAACAGATGTAGCAACAATGTCGATTATACAGTCAGGTCTAGTTATATAGCAGAATTATTTAAAGTAAATGGCATAAAATTACATAATATATTCATTAACTACAAAACGATTGTAATTAGCCCATAATAACAATTGCTTTTATGTTCCTGTCCACCCAAATAAACGATAAAACTCGTACATGAATAAATATACACGTCATGAAGATATATTGTTATGAAAAATAACAGACATGAAACATATAGGTTTATTTTTATCAACGGGCACAAAAAGCTTTATTTCATTAACCCACGTACGAGTATATAGAATATTTGTACATGTCATATTCATGCAATACTTTAGATAAATAACGTAAGTAGTCCACTATCATATTTTTGTATTAAGTTTTCAACACATAAAAATATTGAAAAAATACATTTAACATAATAATTATGAGAAAATTATCTATAGTAAATTGAAAGCAAATATACTAAATGACATAATTATTCTGTAACACAATAAAACATTAATATTTAAGCAAAAAAATGCGCTTAAGACATAACATACCTGAGTGAACTTGATACATTCTAAATGGCACACTTTCTCGAACCCGAAAAAGGCACTCATAGAGAAGAATTCGAAATCCTGAATCGTCGTCGTTAACACAAATTTTCAACAGAATTCGATCAGTTGAAAAGATTCGATTAATTAACAATGCTGTAATTATCGCTATTTTTACATACAAATGATGCAACCTGTAAGAATATAATATGCCACAAATATAATGATTAACACAATATACATAAACTTGAAAAAATAAGGTAATTGTCGATAATAACATTTTCTTTATCTCATTTTAATTTGAAATAGTTTAGAAATTTTACATACTACTTTTAAGTAGTACAAGTAGTACCTATGTTTATTTTGACGAATGAAAAATAATAAAAATCTTGGAACTCTGGATATGGCAAAAAATTCTGACCCACATAGCAGTCAAGTCATACAACTAACAAATGAGATCTTAGCTATGGGAGAAAAAACCAATAAGCCTATTTAAGAATATCAACCATAGAAATCTCACGTATAGTGTTTTGGTCACACCTGTCGCGTGGCGGTGACAGTATCGAAAAAGTCTTTATGGCAGGACTGGTAAACTGGCTTGGTGGACTTGATAGACCTAACCGAAGATGGACTGACCAGTGGACTGACCATGCTCATCCTAACTTTATTCACGATGAAAAAAATAACACCCGATCGTAAGAAGTGGCGGAGGATGGTCATCAGTATCACTAATTAAGGAACGATGAACACTCTGCAATGAACTTAGCACACACTGGTAAGTAAAAATATGAAACCTACATTTTTAATTTGGTTAATATCTATCGTCATAATTTTGAAGGCAACTATTTCATGGCATAGATCTTAATTACATGAGGAATACTCTTAATTTCGGAAAAATAACAATTTATTTTGTAATTAAACCAATAATTATTTGACCTACAAATTTAGGACATCAAAGTTAGAAATTAAATTAATTGAAGTTCGATAAAACTGGTTTCTATACCTACCTATATTTATCGAAATTAATTAAAGTAATTTATAAATTAATAATTGAACAAGTTAAGATTAAGCAGCCATCTATAAGTGAAAGTTCTAATATCCTCTTGGACGATGTTAAATGGATACACGCCTCAGAAATATATATAAATGGGATAGTGACTAGATCTTCATATTTTATTATAAAATTATGCATATAGATGTAATTTGTGGTCTGTAATCTGAATATCTTCTTACCTTTTACGTATAACACATATCAAAAAGTTATTGACAATTTTTACACGCAGTCAAAGTATATCTAAATGGACATCTTTGATGCATCAAATTATATATCTAAATGGATCATACCTTTATTATATCTCTAAATGGGAAATGTCTGCGCATGCGTATACGATACTCCAATGAAATTCGTAGCGGTAATGTTAAATGAATTCTTTTGAATAAAATGTTACTCTAACTGGGACAGTCTCATTTAAACAGGTTATATGCCAAAATTATTAATACTTTTTTTATTGGATCAATATTGGAATTGTTATATTTTAACTTTAGAATAATAGTTTGGTTCTATATAGAGAGCCTTTATTAGAAGCATCATTATATAGATATATAAAAGTTCATATAATAAATAATTATGGTCCGCCCAACAAGATTAATATAAAAACTGTAAAAATTATAACGTTCTTCTTGCAAACGTTCCTCTTTGTACACCCGGGCACAACTGACTAAACACAAATATAAATAGGATATGTACCTACAAAATATATATATATATTATTAGTAAAAGATGGGTACAGAAATATGGATATAATGTATTCGTAATAGGTTATTAATATATATAAGTATATAATACTTAAAAATCAACGTATGTATATAACCATATGTTGATGCGTAAATAAAAATACTCATGCATATATATTCTTGCATACAATTATCAAAATGAGACATTCCTAAATGTTGCTAATATTTATATATTATTAATTATAGAAATTATCTGTAAAAATAAAACTGTAAATAGAATGTTTAATATATATATTTATACTTATAACAGCATGATAAGTAAAATATGAATAACAATACATAACATACAATAAATTAAAAATTGTATATCTAAATGAGACATTTTTCTGCGTATGCGCATTAAAACACGGATTGGTCAATAAAATAAATACTACCAACACTTATAAATGTCTCATTTGGATAGGTTGCATGCTAGACTTAATATTATAATTAATAACTGAATTGTTATATTTTTACATTCAAGGGTAATATTTGGTTACTATAGCCAGCATTTATTACAAGGATCTTTGCAAATATAATCAAAAGTTTATGTAATATATATAACTATGATCCCCCAAAGAAACTAAATATATCTTAGCGCTCTCCACCGATAAAGCCAATTGCAAACGCGCTAAAAAACATCAGCGAAAATAACTATATATATGTATTAAGATGATTACGTTCTTCTCGCTACAAACACAAATATTACAATAAGATACAACATAATATATGTTTTATTAGTAGAAGCTCGTTTCAGGAAACTTGATAGAATGTATAATATATATATTTATTTATATCGGTATTATTAATAAAATACGAATAAAAATATATAGCATGCAATATATTTATGCATTTATTGTTTATTTAAATGAAACACTTTTCTGCGCATGCGCACCAAAGCATTGACTGTTCAATAATATATAAATATTAGCAACATATACGAATGTCTCATTTATAGATAGGTTCTATACTAGAATTCCTATCAATTTAATCAAACTATCGATAACCAAATCTAGGAGCTATTTGAGAAAATACAGTAAAATTAAATAAACGATCGACAAAATAACATTGTAGGTATATTTAATTATAATCATAAATTGTATGAAGTATATCTAAATGGGGCAGTCATACTTTCATATACTATATCTAAATATGACTGTTCCATTTAGATGTCCCACTTAGATAGGGTGTCCCAGTTAGAAGGCTCAAAACTACCAGAATGTCCCATTTAGACTGCTATGACGCGAACGCTTCAATTGCCCTCATTCCGTCCATTACTTTTAATTGCTCATTCAAGTTTTGCTTGATCCTTCTTGCTTCAGTTTGCCATCAACATATCCTTGCTTCCGGGATTGTGTGAGAGATATTTGTCTGTAGAGATGTTCAAACCATTTTAACTTTCTTTTGTTTAATAATTTTAAACAATTTATAACAGCTTTGAAAGCACACTTGTGGCAATTCCTCTTCATTATTTCTGCTTCTAACCGCCTGTCCATCTCGCGATAATAGACCTAAAATATTTTAAGGTGTAACACTTCCAACAGCTTTATATCTTTCACAGTAATATATCCAGAGTATAGTACTTCCACATTCGTTAATTCATTCCTTCGTTTGTCGTTTGCTTTCATAAGTTTTCTCTTTTTAGTAACTTACATAATAAATATCTACGAAATATTATTCAATATTTATGATTATTTTAAAATAAATATAAAGTCGGTATATATATATACATATCGACACAATATAAGCATAATATTAAAATTATATATTTACTACATTTATACCTAAAACTAATATATTAATTATCCTGTTTTATACAAATAAATATTTAAATCATAATATTTTAAAGGCTTTTAGGTATCAAAATAGCAATATCGATTGAAATCAACATCATCAGAGTATTACCAAAGACATTTGAATGGAGCAACTTAATGGGTATATTTTAATTCATATTTTTTTAGTAATTTGATATTATTATATTTAATAATATAATTTTAGTTTTATAATTAAATGTCTTTAATTATTATTCTATGAACAAAACAAATTCTTTCAAAATAATTTATCAAATAATAAAAAATTCTAAATTATTTTCAAATATGTATATGATAAACTACTTTATTGAGTAGTCATACGCTGAGAATTTACGAGTCGTATAGCGAAGCGGAGACGAGCGAGTAGATTCTGCGTATAACTCTGAAACAGAGTGGTTTATCGAATATAATGAACGATCGAATTCTTTTGCAGTAGATTATATACATATAATCTCCAGCGGAGAATTTTATCATAACCTTCAAATTTTTAATATCTATCACTGTAAATAAACAATGTTTAAAAGTATTTTAATATCAAGGTAAAATGACAGACATTGATTTTGATGAGCGTTTTCCTGAAGATTATTTATTACCGAATGCTGAAGACAATTTTTTTCTAAGTATTTATTTGCTGAAAAAATTCTTAACATGATATTCTCTTGTTTGTATATATATATTATATTACATTGTTTTATCTAAATGTTAAACCATAGAGTAAATAAAGGTACTTCTTTACTTATTTGGCAAATTATGTAAATGTCAATGATTCCACTGTTTTATCTATACTGATATCTATTGTATAATATAATCATTATCTCTTTAATTAATATAAATTGATTTTGAGTAAATAATCTATTGTAGTAAATTACTATACACTCAGAATCTACTCATGATTATACAGAGATCTCCAATAAAAAGTTGAATATATAAAACTAACGATTTACATTCGATACGCGTGCACACGATAAGCTATATAGGGAAAAGGAAATTAATCAAACAAAAAATAATGTTAAAAACTAGTTCAAGTGTATTACAAATAATTATCGCAATAATTGCATACTTACATTACTTTCAAGTATTTCAACAATAGTATAAGCGAAAACACACATACAGACAGAAACCTAAATACAGCATACATAAAATGTAAAACCTATTTAGCATGGTATTTTCAAATAAGCCAATAGACTTTCTTCATTTTGAAAGAAATATATCCTTCAAATTTAATATATTGAGTTTTGCGATTTTTATTCAATTATCTATTCAAATAAAAGGATGTATTTAGATACATAATCAATATGAATAACGACTTTAAAATATTTAAAAATTGTATAATATTTAGTGGTTAATAGTAATAATGATTCTAATAATATTGAATGGCTACTGATTTCGATAATTAACCTACAATTGCCTTATAAAGATATAATACATATACAAATACAAATTTATTCTTCTAAATAAATAATCAAAGAAAGGAACATATTCCTAACATTAGGCAAATAACTATTAAACTTAGTAATGCTACTAACTGCATTGAATTAATAATATGGTAAAAATAAACTTTATTTCAACCGTAATAAAGTATGCAATTTAAATATCAAAAGTATATTATATATATATATCCTACGATACGTAGTAGATCTACTGTATATTATAGTAGATTATTAGCGGAGAATACCATATACTAATACCGTAATATATTCTACTAGTATATGTTATTAGATCAATCAATAAATTAAAATATTAACATTAGCAGCAAGAATAATTTAACAAAAAAACAAGTGGCACGGTTAAAATTCAATAGAAATAATTCCCCAAATCGTTTCAATTTGCATCTTCTTGTTAGCTGTTTCGGGTTCCGTTATTTTCCGTTCTAATTCAAAGTCATTTCTTTTCGAACTGCCGCTGAGCACCAAACTCGTGATTTTTTCGTACCTTTCAACTTCAATGTAAGCTTTTGTTGGTCTTATCACTGGTTCTTCGTTTTCTTTTGTATACTATTTCTTTTGGAATCCCAGCATCTAGCAGCCTGTTTTTAGTAGTTCTTTGATAGCTTGTGTTTGAATAAAACGCATCCTTCTGTTTTAACAACCTTTTCAATCGAATGAATACCGAAAGGCGATGCTTTAAAAGGCTGAATTCCCTCAAAGGTTATGACTTTCTGGTCGATGCGCAAGGTATTTCTTATAAAGTCTCACGACGCAACGCTGAGGATTATCTGCAGTCGCGTAAATCCTTAACTGTTTTGGCTCCATCAAACATCTCTTCAGGCCGAAAGGTTTATTTTTCGAGCATCTCTCAATATATTCTAAATACTCTTTATTTTCATTGGAAATGAGTCGCATTTGAGATTTGTCTCCGAATATTAAATCCCTGTGTTCTTGTCACGCTCGCAAAGATAAGTGCAGTCCTAAAAAATACAGTAATGTGAACAGCAATTGTCTTGGACTGCGGCACCCAAACGAAATGTTTTCCCAAAGTTTGTTTTCGTCCAGATAATCGACACTTCTCGCTCGCTTTCACCGGTTTTACATTGCTTTCTTTCACAGATCGTTTCATCATTGCGTCCAAGATCTGTCGAATTTCAATAAATTCCACTGAAAATTGAACAATTCAAGCCAACAGTGTTTTAGGAAATAGTGCTGCAAAGATTATCTTTTAAGACTTTCAGTTGATTATTCTCATTTCTCACTCTCCATTGTGTTAGCCACTTCTCAGACATTTTTGACACCCACTTTACTTTTCTCTGCGTATTTAACGGTATGCGATCATTTTTCAGTTTCTCTAATTCAGCTGTGGAAACAGATGAAGACGTTTTATTTGGTGTGTCTGGGATTGTGGAATTAGTTACTCTTCTCAATATTTCATCGCATTCTTCAAAAGAAAATTCCAAATTGAAATCTAAGGGTGAGGTGATCAAAGCTGGTCGGAGGTTTTTTCACCACGACCATGGTCGAAAACTCTCTAGTCTATTTTTTGATGTGATCAAAATAAGTCGTAGGTTAAAACACCTCGACCACGACCGAGGTTGTGATTTTTTAACCTGACTCAAGGTACACAATTTCCGACTACGGGTACCCCTAGTTTTTTTTAACTAATGGGATTTTAATAGTTTTAATTAATTTGATATTATCTAAAATTACAATTTCTTTAAAGTATGAAAGGAGTGCTATTTAATGATATCAAATTTAGTAAAATGTATAACATTTAAATAAGCTTACAAGCATGTTTACTTTATAACATTATTTTTTTTACAGTGTAGACGAAATCGACCTGGGTCGTTTAAAAATTGACCAAGGTTTTTTTTATATACAGCTTCACAAACGGATGCCGCGATAACAATGTTATTTGTAGGTAGGTATAGTTCACCAATTTAAACAGTCTATCAATGGATGGACTATCAATAGTTTATAAGGGATGGGCTCCTTGATTGGTGTGCTATGTGACTCGGTCTCGTATTGTTGAATTAAACGACTTGTCTATATTTAAACGGTGGTCTAAGAAAACTTCTTTTGATCACACCATATAAAATTTGTACCTTTAGTCAGGTTTTAAACCGGAGTTGTAGTAAAAAACTCGACTATTAGTTTTTTTATCACCTCACCCAATAAATATAATATAATTAATGGTGTAATTATGCCCAAGCACAACAATGCACAAATTTTGAAACATATTCAAAACATATATTTAGACTTTAAAGTACAAAGGTACACGAGGTAACACTATTAACATGAAATATAAATAAATTCATTAACAGATTGACTATCATAGATTATGCAACATAATTTTTTAGTGCTTTATTATTGTCTCTAATGGAGCTGGTGTTTACATCGAATCAATTATTTTAATGCAATCTTCAATGTTTGCATTATCCTTACATGTATTCAGGTCCATGATTTGTTGATCTAGCTCAATAGCTGACTTCTAATTTAGTAATAATTAAATATGGTACCACAATCCATAAATACGCTCGATCTTATGAGCCGATTGTGGCGCCAACTACATTTCTTTCTCGTCTTTCTATGAATCAAATCAATCTATAAAGTGTCTTATTAAATAAATCGACTGTGATCTTCATATCACGGGTCTAATGCGACTCAGATCAAAGACAACGGTGTCTCATTTTTACCTTAACATTTATTTTGAATTTGAGTAAACAAGCCTCTTTGGGAGGTTCCCATAGTATTCTGACATACAGATCAGAATATACTGTTGGCAGCGTGGATGCCCCCTATTTTTGCTGGGTAGGTTCAATGATTAAACATCATGCAAAATACGTAATTTAATGCTCATATTTTATTTTATTCTGTGAAACCATTTTTTATTAAATAGTTTATATATAACATATTCAAGAAACCATTTTGTCAGTACATCATGCATTTCATTTACACTTTTCTAATAATGTATAACAATTTAATAAATAATTTAAATAATCCACTTTATTGGATCATATTTCCTTTTTCTAAATATGGTTATAAAGTATAAAGTTGTTATATATGCATAATTAAATTGTTGTATGATAATTATTATTACAACATAATAGTTTCTTGTATTCATCAAAAGTGTTGGACATTCATAAGATTAATTGGTTTTATGTTGTATAAATTATCAGACCACACATAACATAAAATGATCATTTATATCTAACATTATTGAGTATGTATGTGAACTGTGTGTGTCGGTAAGTTGTGTAACTGCTGATAGTTTGGTGTGTATAAAGTTGATGAGAGGGTAAGATAGATTTGAAGAATTCAAATTTAAATATAATTTAGTGTAGGCTGATAATTTCATTTTTATTATGTACACTAGTTGTTTTGTAAATAAGAATTGTCAATGAATAAGAAAGTATTATTTGAATGAGTAATACATACTAATTATATACTGTAATGTGCTTAAGTTATATACTTGCTATAACATACTTATTAACATGAACATTATTATGAATTTTGCGATTCGTTATTCGTAATATGCATTAATAAATCTGTCAGTTAGCTGTACATATTTTTCACAGTTAGATATGTAAATCCTCATTTCAATGAAAGAAACAAATTTTACCCAATGTGCTATAATACATGGGAGTTTGGATCTTGTCATCGATGTACTTCTTGGATAGATCGACATTGACCTTTTTGAGTATTCTTTCAATGTCGTATCTACAAGAGGATGTAGGAAATCTGTTCAAATGTCTATAGTTTACATTTAACGAAGTGTTAAACTTATGGTTAGTAATAAAAATAAAATAAGCATAAGTTGAAGTATTTATGTAATTATATTACAACAAAATGCTATTATTCTTTTTCACACATATAATATGTGTGATTTACTTATGGGTCAATCCACGAAAGAACGATTATCATATTATAACTATATTTTGTTTAGATGATTGATTGTATTTATATGATTATTTCTATAGATAATCCTTTGAAATTTCAAAACTATAAGAATAGATATGACATAATATTTAGAAATTGCGAGATTTAAAAGCTTTCAAATTTAAACTTAAAGTATACAGAATTGCCACTGTTTTCGAAACAGTCTGAAATATACAGTAATTATCAAGTAAGTCATAACTTTAAATATTATTTGTAATACATAAATATAATCAATAACAATATATGTAATTGAAACACATAATGCATACAATATTTATAATGTATTGATTTAGAATCTTCATTGTTAATGTCAGTTACTATTATTCCAATCTTATATATTTGCTTCAATATCATAATTTAATCATAAAAAATGAATTTAAATAGTTATTATTACTGTATTATTATACAGCATAACTTATATAATGTACAAAGAATTTGTTTTGTCCCTCAAAACCGTTATACCAGGATTTATAAAACACCATCAAATCAAAAGACATCAATATGCTGCTTTTAATTCAAAAAAATATTTTGCATATTAAAGAGAGTTATTAAAGTGGAATTTTTCGAAAAATATTATGTTTAGAAAAATTAGATTTAAAGTGCCTATTCGGTGTAGCGTGGGGTGACGTTATTTCGCGTTTGCGTATGGACAGACAAATAAAATGTAAAATTTTTTATTTTAGTTTCTGATAAATTTTATAAAAATGACTTCTTTTTTCTGTCTGGTGAGCTGTTTTGGTCTGATAGTTCCAATTCTATTCAATAAAAATCATGATAAATAAACCCGTAATTAGTAATAATACGGTTGATAAACGCACATATTTTAATTAAAAATTGAAATTTACTGGATTATTAACTGTATCATAATCGCCTACATATGTAATTCCAAACGGTCCTCTTTTTCCAATATCCATTTTTTCTCTTAAAAAATGCCAACAATTTCCAATCAAAGAATTGGTGGGGAAGGAACTTCTATTTCTCCATTGGTAATACATAAACAATGTAAAGGGGCTCCAAGCACCTTCTGAATATTATAATTCGAAAATAAATGGATGCGTAGTTCAGTCACATTGTAAAGTTTGTGCAAGTGCTTCCACATACGACAATATTAATGTATATTGATTTGTGCTACCGGTGCGTCTATTGATTGCGAAATATGGATTATGTGTTTGAGTAAAGTATTATGTCTATAATTTCGAGATATATTAAAATATCTGTTAAGTTGAAATACCTTGTGCTAAAGTTAATGAATGTTTTCGATCCTTTTGGAATAATAAATTATGTTATGGAGTTTGATTTGAATTTAATTTGAAAATCTCCATGGAAGAAGAGTCAGACATGAAGGCCCCTCCCATCCCCGGACGATACAGAGTTTTCACAGAACAGGACTGTATTTATGATGCCATGATATCTCTCACCAATCTCGTCAAGGAAGTTTTCGAGTGGAACCAGGAGCATGGGAACCCGAAGGTCGTCATGACATCGGGAGATATTAAAAAGCACTGTATGAGGAAACGGTGTTATATTTGCAACGTTGAATTCGATAAGAATGATCCAACAAAGAAGCGCTGGAGCGTCCAAGAACACGACCATCTTACTGGTAAGTAAAACTTTTTTTCACTAATTTCCACTATATTTCTCTAATATATTATTTTTCTTACTCTTCAGGTTCATATCGCGGCGCAGCCTACCAGGAGTGTAATGGGAAGATGAGGCTACGGGACAACTTTCTGCCAGTCTTTTTCCACAACTTCTGGGGCTATGATTCCCACGTCATCTGCGCAGAGGCTCTTGGAAATGTGGCCGGATGGGAGGTCTCTGTTATCGACCAGACAAAGAAGCGCTACATGGCGATGGACGCAAACTTTACTATTGAGCCGGATATGATCAATGACGGGGAGGATCAACGGGTGCGGACAATGAAGATTGGATTCCGGGACTCTCTCCAATTCATGATGTCCTCTCTTGACTCTTTAGTAAGGAATCTCTCTTCCAAGCATCTGACTTACACCCGCCGACTCTTCAATGATGACGACAGTTTCAGCAAGATCGCTTTTCGCAAGGGGGTGTTTCCCTACAGTTACCTCACTGGCTTTGATCGATTGAAGTAACGTACACTACCACCGCGGGACGCTTTTTACTATAGTCTATCT
>JAYRBW010062908.1:0-30079 GCA_036023295.1 Invenusta paracnida
TAAAATTAGCACAATAAAATAAAAATAAAATGAAAAGCTTCATTCACTCGGGAGGAAATGGACTTTATCCTCCCTCAGTTTTTTGACACCCCTCGCTTCGCTCGGGTTGACCAACAAAACTGCGGGAGGAAAAGTCTACTTTTCCTCCCTCATGAAAATAGCTATATCATGCATCTATGAATATAATTGTTGTTCATATATAAAAACGATTTTTTTGCGGACCCCTATATTTGAACCAATAGGTACTAGGTATATTAGAAAGATTATCAATCACTTCCAAAACGCAGCAAAAGACAACAGGACCGATTAATTAATCTTTCTAATATCTGTCAATTAATGCAGGTTCACAATTCATTGTTAATATACGATATTGATAACAGAAAAATGATTGAAAATATCAGTGTTAAAGGAAATATTGAAAAGGAATTATTATTATAATCTATGAATAATTTTCGAAATTAACAGCAAAATTAAATACCTATAGTAATAAATGTTAAAATTTTGAAATTAAGTTCTGTAAAGTATATTACCATGACTACGTAATATACATATTATATATTCGCTAACACTCATACTTTCAAACCAGAAGCAAAAATGCTTGCAATTTTACTGAACTTAAATACATTCGAATCCATATATTTATTTATATTTAGCTCCAAGAAATGTTTTCATAAATAGGTTTCGACTCTTATTGATTCTGTATGCAGTTTAATACTACTATTCAGCTACTCGAAAGTTTTTTTTAATCTGACAACAGTCAAACATTGCTAGATATATACAGGCAATAAAATATATTGTACAGATAACACGAATATTAAAATTGTATGAATATGTATTTGTTCCTAATTATATGAGTTAAATAGAAATATTTATACTACTTTTGGTCTACACATTTAAATAAAATTTATATGATTTTCTATTAATGAATACTTACAGCGCAATGTATATGAAATCAATAAGAGAAATAAGAAATCAATAATCGACATTTAATCTAATTACTATGCATATACCTATAATATATGCCATGTCAAAATAATTAAGGAAACTGCTAGTAGAAGTAATTAAATTTAATGTTATATCGAATTGCTTTTGGGATAATTTTACAGTACACAGTTTTAGAGTTTATTAAAAAAAATTGACACGTTTTGTTTTTTATCCATTTACATAAATACCTTCTTCCGAACGTATTTTCAGCAAATTGAGTACTGTTTTCGACATAGGATTAATAGTGAACTATGTAAAGGTCGGCTTTCTATTTGGCAGCTGATTTAATAATTAAAAAATTATATATGATTATTGAAACATTTTAAGTTAGAGAAAAATAAAGCATTTCTGATTTATATATAGTGTACGTATATACATATTATACCTGACAAATACTGAAAGAAATAATATAATAATAGTTTAGTGTTTATTATAATTCAAGTTTTAGAAAGATGTTTAAAAAATTCCAAAAGGCAACTATATAATGAGTATTATAATACTTAAATCATAACTTGCTTTAACAAACAACCAGTCGCGTATATCAAGTAGAAACTCTAACTAACAATCTCAATAGAATATGAAATATATAGCTTTTTCAATTCTCACTTTTTGTGGTAAAGTATAAACCGAAAATTATTTTGAGCTAAATGTAATTATTAAAAAGAAACTGATGGTACAGGGAAACGCAGTTTTAATTAATTAAAATACAACGTGACATGAAATTTACAACGTGGGAACATTAATATTTGTTTCGTATTTCAAATTTAATTCTACTAGACATGTAAACAGTTACTATGCTTCATTGAGATACCTTTTTAATTCTTACATGAATATTTGCATGTAAAATTTACTTCTATGTATATATTTAAAGATATCATTGAGGAGTACAAAATATAAGTATACTCTGGTTGAGTTATGTTGGCCTATACTATAGGCTTTTATATATATGTTGAACAATAACAGCATTTTTAGTTCTATAAATTTTGAATTGAAATACTTTTTTTCATACCTTAACTTACGTTCGTTCACATATACATAATCCTTCAACATTGAAATTTAAATAAAAATGCATTATAATTAATAATAAAATGCTTTTCAATAAAAAGTTAGGAAAGTAATTATTATATAAAGTGTATAGAAAGATGTAAATATTGGACGCATCAATTTCACGTTATTTCATAGCTAAATTTTTATCAGACAATTACAATAGTAATTGCGTATTTTATAATAATATTGTATACAAACGCATCATATTAATATGTATTATACTATTTAGCGTAGTTAATTAAACGTGTTTTGCTAAAATAGCGCAGTAAATAGAAAGCATTAGGATTTTATTATTGATTTATGTTATCAAGTTAACTTCTTCTCTTTTAATTTTTTAGATCGGACAACATTAATACTATAGTTTTATGTAATATATAAAAACCAAAACTTATTGTCTAGTAATGCAATTTGCATAGTTTTTCTCTTAATAAATTAGTATTTCATCGATTTAAGGTTTATTAAGACAAACATACGAGTATACATATATAATGGGTGTATTGAGCAAATCCGTCAATGTAGGATTATATACATTTTCAAGCAACTATTCTAGTTATGTCCATTACTAGGATGTAATAGAAGAAGATCTTGAGATAGGTACTATAACACTTCATATTTGTGTATTCTCTTCACATTAAGCTAATGTAAGTGAACTTAGCGACAAAAATGCAATTTCCTCAACATCTATAAAGAGCACAGGCAAAAGACTGCATATATCCGCGGGTATATCTAAGGATGTTTTGTTTTTCTTAATTTTTTTACCACACTTAGTTGAGAAGTTGACTTAGTCAAATTGTCATCCTTTCTCCTCTTTTAGAAAGGGAAATGTATCCTAGATGCCTTAACGTGTTTAGGAGCGAACCATTTTTCTCATTATCGGCCTTAACGGGCGTGTTTATTTTTGGGAACTTAATTTGGCTGCTTGGAATAATCGTTTTACGGATTATAAAAAAGTTATTTATCTGTAAATAATCCATCTCAATTTGACGTCATCTAGGCAAGGTACTGGGCTTGATTGAATACAAACTGCGTAAGAGGATATGTATATACATTATAGTTTTGCCGGAATTTTCATGGTCAGAGTTTTATACATTTTGCTCAACTAAACGACTTCACGTAAAACACTAAACAAATATTGAAGTAATTTTATTTTCCCTTGTTTGTTAAATTTAGTTTATACTTTTAATATAGTATATAAGTGTCATTTAATATTTTTATTTGAAAATGTCAAAACATTTGTAATACACCATCCTTTCATGTATGACATTAATGGTTATTGAATTTTGACATTCAAAATTAGAATAGTTAAAATAAACAATTGACTAAAATTTTACTTATGCATAAAACATATGCAAATGTTGAACAGATATATATACAGAATTTTAATATCTAATTTATAGAAGAAAATTACGTGATACGTAGTAAGGTTAGATGTAAACATGGGGGGAAAATTCCGTTTCAAAAATATGGATTTACTTAATACCTAATCATTTTTACAAGCATGCTGCAAGCCCCTATCTTAAAAACATTCAATTTATGTTGTACATGCCCTGCTGAAATTAATATTCAATGATACATATAATAAGAGTTCATACGGGAATTGCAAAGATGAAATAAATCTTTCACAATAATGAGAAAGATTCAATCTCGATGAAATATATTTATAATGCTATTTGAATTGATAAAATAAATAAAAATCAGAATTCATTCAGGCTGTGTACATTTTCTGCATTTAAAAAAATTATTTAAAGATATTGCAAACAAATACGAATATTATGCATATTATATGTATATCCCAATATTATTGTGTCAACATTGCGTGCTCTAACAATATGAATTAAATATATATGTAAGGAGTTTATCAGAGTTAATCCTGGTATGTAAATATTATAAAAGCATTCGAAAAATCCCATCTATCCGAAATGTAAAGATGGCATATAAATTGTTTTTATTTATTCATATTTTAAAGATACAGTGCAGAATGTGTATGTTGTTAGTGCATGAATTGTATATTTGTTTAATGTATAGTTTATAAAATTCAAGAATAATTTTATTTCTTCGGTTTAAGCAATGCAATTTTTAATACATCTATTTGTAATCAATTATAAAATAGTATGTAAATAAGTTATTTAAATTAGGAAAAACGTATGTCATGAAAATTAAATTATACATGGAAATAATGTTAAAATAATTGCTCTAACATAAAAGATTCTACTTCTTCATGTATAATATATATTTAGTAATTACAAAACTTCGTATATACACAAAGAACATAAAACGCTTTTTTGAGAGAAAATTTTGAGAAATAAAACCATTTAGCTATATATACATATATGTATGTATACAGTTTCCAAAGCGAAATATTTATTTAAAGGGATAAAAAGCATGTAGATAAAAATTAAATCGAATGTCTACGTTTTTCAACTAACAACAAAAATGTTATAAATGTGTTCCTTGAGGTTTTTGAACTACTGTGAAAGTTGTGCTAACTTTAAAAACTTAATCGACCCGGAAAATCCATTTGTAAAGGAGAAGATTAAGAAATGTTTGAATATCGACATTGAGAAAAAACGAAAATAAATCAGCAATCCTGAAAATACGATATACCTACTTCTTTTTTTGTCAAAAAGATATAATGTATGTTAGTCGCAGAATTATATACATGTTTCGTATATACTATTTAAGAAATATTAATTGTAAGCTTTATGTCTATAAGCGTATAATATTATAGAATATCGAATTATACTTTTTTCAGCCCATATATATATACCGCTAATTATAGGCTTAAGAGAAAATGCCTCTTTGATGCCAACACCAGAATCATTTTATTAGTAGCTCGAGTGCCACTTCACTTTTAAAATTGGATTTCTTCAAAATAAGAAGAAAGAATTTCAGAGAATGCCTCCCTTATATTATGAAGTCTTCGAGATTCCGGGAAATTTCCTTTAGGCTATTATCATGTCTATGCATGCGAGATATTATAGTCGGTATGAGATATATTGATCAATAATAACTGGTACAAAAGTTCAGACTTTTATGAAATATTTTTCTTTATATACCTGTTCTTGTGTGTTCGGGTCTTGAAAATTTTCTATCAATTTATTTTTATTTAGCTATGCATGTATAAATAGTATATAGATAATATTTCAATATATATGTAATGTATAACTTGAAATAAAAAAAGTTGGTATTGTCCATAAAATGCTATGCTTTTAAATGTTCCAAGTTATCCCTTGTCATATGCATTTTAACCCCCTACATACCTAAGAGTCCCCTCACACGTTTTGCTGTAATTTTGAAGTGAACAAATGGAGCAATACATGCGTCTGACTTTTTCCAAATTAAAGTTTTCGAACTTTTAGCGCTATATTCATTATCGTGCTTTTACGTCACCACACTAAAATATGCACCCTTTTGTAAAATATGAGTAAAACATGTTTTCTTCATATATAAAATATACATATACATATCTCTTTTAAAAGTTCTGATTCAGGTACTGATTTAATTTCATGTAATAATTCACAAAGTACAATGAAAATAAACGTTCTTGTAGCAAATATTAACCTTTATTTTAAACTGAATTATTTTATTGATAAAAATGCCTATTTTGATCGAAACTAAGCTGTAAATTATATCATATAACGTTGAGTTATTTACTACAAAAAATAATACCAATGAATTATAATATTTAGCTTGAAACGATGGAAAATGTTAAATACTTAATAATAATTTAATAATATTAAAATAAATTATTACTATAATTTAACTTCTTTTAAAAATAAATCAGTTTTTTTTAAACATTATATATGGTAAAATACACATACCAACTTACACAATGTACAAATAATTATATAGCAAAAATAAATTACTGAGACATTTAAGATATCCCTGTTTACAATATCCCAGACAAATGTTTTAGTTGTCCCTGATAAATTAATTATTTAACGATGTGACAAAGATGAAAACTTTAAAAAAATGCATTCCAACTTAATTAAACTCATTGATTTTTCTTTTCAATAGTTATCATTTCTCCTAGTTTGTCAGCTAGCGCCACACAATGTCACTACATACACGTACATTTCTTAAAACTACAATATTCATGTATTGATAAGTAAGTACAGATAAGTTAAGTACGTAGTAATTATTACCAATTCAATTATATGCTACAAATATTCCTCTACATACATTGATTACTGTTGAAAATTTCACTTCGATAATTAATCTATTAGAGTCTAAGTACCTACAAATATATACTTAACTTTTGAGTCAAACTAATTTCAATTTACAAATGAGTATCCAAATAAATTATAATAGTTTTGATTTTGTTAGTCCATTTTCTTCGCAATCACAGTCATAGATATTTGTTTTACTTAGTAAGCTTATATTGTTCTATATATAATATTTGTTAATTATTACATGTTGTATATATTACTTAATTTTTTATGACGATATAAAAAAGGTTGTAGAATGAGACGTATATATTTTCTTAGAACTTATAAACTTCTGTAATACGAATATATTTTTGTTTTATAGTAATTATAGCGTATTTTCTGCTTCTTTTTATTGTATTTTTTAATAATGGGGATATTTGTTGTTGGGATGCTTACTTTAAAGAACAACGTTTAAATTAAAATATAGGAAAATGTGTTGATTAGAAATTAAGGAAAACTTAAATAACTAAGTAAATTAATTAAAAATAGACAAAATGGGAGTGGTATATATTTTTTAAGAATACGTTGGCTGGTTGGTCTCTACCAATTATGTTAGAATACGAAATAGGTATATTATACTACTCGTATTATATGGACTTGGATCTTTTAAATATTTTAATTAACCATAAAATACGGCAATGAATATTTCTAATAAGTAAAGAAAAGTAACTTTGAATTTCAATAAATGAATGTAGGTATCTACTTAAAGTTTCGATAAACAGACACACTGAGGGGGTTTATTCTAAAATCAATAATAATGCAAAAAAAGTCTTTGTATAAAATGGGTGTTTATACAATTATGATGACAATGTGATATAACAAAAGTAACAAATAATCTTTTTAATATTCGTCAAATTACTCAAAAATCAGATATGAAGATCAATTTGAAATATTGTGCAAAGATGCGTCAATATTACATTGAAATCGTGAAATGGATTTTCGGAACTTGAGAAACCCATTTACTTCTAGCTACATTTGCTGTTTGTCTCGTTGCCAATATAGTCAAGTGGATTAAAATTGATCTACCGACGTTACTGTGGACTTGGAAAGATTGGTATAATCAATGCACGAGGATAAAATTAAGTATGATTTTGCTACTAAGCTGGTGGACTTTTTATTTTTAATCGAACGTTTAAATCTGAAGTGAATAGAATAGATTAAATTAAATTCTAAATCTCAAATAAAACTATTTGTATAATTATATATATATATATATGCATTATACTTGTGATGCAAGTAATACCCCAATAGTAGTCATTTATTTCTAAAATACGTGTAACATATTGAGTATTTCATTATTTAATAATTATAAAATAATATTTGTTATATAATATTATGTACTCATCGTAATTGTGGTTAACTTATAACTCTCAAAATATAGAGTTTCTTTATTTTTAAATCAGAGTCCATAGCAACGCCCTTAGAGTCCTTTCTCTATGTGACTTTTTTCGATTTCTTAAGTCTTTAAATATGTTAAAACATAGTTTATAAATTCTATTGAGACAACAAAAATAATGAATTATCTAACTTAACCAAAGTTACGACAACTTATATTATTGAAGAATATAGTATAATGAAATTGTAATGAATAAATAAATAAGAAGGAATTATAATGATACACACAGTCAACCTTCAGCAAGCATCTATGGTTAGGATTCCTATGTCCCGATCACATTCTAGTAATTAGAATGTTATTATGTTGTAATTATTATACCCGAGTATTGAAATACAACAAAGTATCAAATTTAGGAACACGTTAAATGCAATAAATCATTAAATCCCAACTATCCGTTAACTATCTCTATCATTATTTTAAGCTTTGAAAATTATTTAACTAAAAATGTTATGCTTATTGTTCCAATTCACCAAACAAATAATAATTCACCCTACCTCTAATTCCATTAGCCTCCAGACGCCTTAATCTCATCGACTTTCCTTCATATCTTTTTTAGAAATTAGTTCATAATTTGTCATACTCACACAACTTTAAAGAAACCGCATCATGATAATTATTCATTTGAATTCAAAATTTATCTCAAAGATTATCGTATCTCAAGCTTAGTTTTTAAACAGAATATTTCTACCCTCGCGAGGCATAAGTTCATATATTGCAAATTAAATTTAGTGCAGACAGAGGCGAGACATAGGAATCCTAACACTAGACTTAGAGTTAATCAATTTTACTATCTTCAATTAATATAACCTGGATCATTTATTTCAGTAATATTACAATGTAAATTTTAAAATCCTGGAAATATTTAGACGTTGTATGAAACTTATTAATTCATCTATTTTTTTAGATTGAAAATACAAATTATTTCCTAAATAGTTAGTATTAATATTTAAAATGTAGTATTTTAGTTATCTATATTTATGTTTCATGACTTTCAATAAAAATATCCCCCATAACTTATAACGCCGTGTGATGGATGGAATATAGGGCATGGGCTCCTAAATAACAACTTATCAATTAGATAGTACTATTATCACGGAGACAAAGGATAAAGATACAAATAGAGGTTTTATATATAATTATTTGGGAACAAGCTTTCTCATATATAATTGATTACTAAAGTAGAATAACAGCACACGATCGTGAATGTTCTGATTCTTTCACATGTTTAATAGTTTTATCTACATACGAGTAAAATACATATAATAAATCTATATATTACAAGTTTTATATCTATGTCTGAAGCAACAAAATAAAAACAATCAACATTAAATTGAAATATATTTTATAGCACAATGCTCTTCAAGTAAAAATATGGGAAACTGGCGGGTAATATTGCAAAATAGTCTAGCGTCATGGGCGTAGCAGGGGGGAGTACGAGGGGCTCGGTCGATAAAAATAATTGTAAAATAATCAATTAAAATTATTTATCAATTGTTGTTTCAACACTTAATTAGTACTGTGTCCTAACTTCCACGATCTCCCTCCCACATCCTACTTGTCAGAGTTGAAATTGTGCTTGAAATATTTTGAAATAAATTTATTGCTTTAAAAATCCGAGTGTTCTATTTTTACAAAATGGTCCTCTAAGTAAGAGCCCGACTTGGTAAGTAGACGAGATCCAGTAATTTCAAATCCGAACCCTTCCGTAGAAAATCCTGGTTACGCCCATGAGCGTAATACATTGAACATGAAAATATAGGAAGAGTTAAATAGCATAACTGACTGAAAACTGATGAACGACACAGCTAGAGAGAAAATACAGAAATTAACAAGGAACCATTATTATAGTATAAGAGTTCTATTTAAGAGAGGATTATGTTTTAATTAAAATGTCAAAGTCCGATGAGCCTACCCTAATTATTTTAAAGGATTTGTTAGAGAAAGCATTATGAAAAGTAATACATTTAAGTATATGGATTCCCATGAGAAATTTCCACGATCAATGTTTCTTGATCCTAATTGTCAGATATTTTACTTTTACAATATAAAACTTGTTCGCATGACATACACAGGAGAATCTATAGACAATCTTGGACTTCAGATCAATGGGGCCATATAATTTTAACCCGAAATAGTATCTTATTTCAAAACATTTTAAAAGATTCATTATTTTTTACGAAAAATATCGATGATTTAGGATGGTAAGGTAAAATAACAGAGATAAGAAACTCCTGATCAGTACGAAAAGACACATTGAAAAACGTTTTATTAAAAACGTTTCACAGTCGCAATTTTTAAAAGTTTAATGTGGATAAATTACTCGTAAATAGAGAAGAAGATTTCTGGAAATTTGATCTTTTTATGAAAATCCAAATAAGAAGAACAGCAGAGGTAAACACGATTTATAATCATGTACTGTTAAAATTTTCCACTTGATAGGAAAACAAGTTTGGAAATTTAAAGCGACACCACCATTTTTTTTAAAGACAACATTATTACGCCAGTTATCGTTGAGCGATTTTGAAAGTTTAATGCGAGTATCATGAAAAGGGAGACTACTAGGCCCAAATTTGAGGTTAGGATTAAAAATATGTAATAACTTAATATAACTTAAAAATATTCGTTCGGAAAAGCATAGAAAATGTCATCTACGTAATGGTTCTCGAATTATAACTGTAATGTTAAATGTTGTAGTATTATTATCATCTCCTCGTTGAAACTCGTCTATTAATATCATTTTATTACGTATCGCGTAAATAATGTTGGTTGCAAAACATTAACATTAGAAAGAAATTAGCTAGGATATAACGTTCCATGGGCTCCCACTATCAATATATTTATTACATTTGTCTCCGTGTAAGAAAATAGCACTAGTTTAATTTTAATGAAATCTTTAACTGTTTCTAAGGGAAAAAGGTTTATATCTGGAATTATCTGAATACATATAGGAATAAATATTTACTATGGTTTTGAGCAAATGAAAGCCAGACAATAAAAATTCGAAATCGAAGTAAATTGAAGTACCATCTATATGGAACTTGTAGCGATCTAATTTAGAGAGAAAACCTGAGGCTTAGATTAAAAAATAATTAACAGTTATGTCTGTTTTTACATAACATTGTTCTTATCGTTTTCTAGACTCTTTAATCTCTATCTGTGTCGTTCTCCTCTTGTGTGCTTATTTTGGTCGGTCATGCTATTTAACCAAAGCTATATACTCGTATTTGGTTTTCAATAAGATATTCTGAACTATTTATAATATATTTAGTTTCATATTTTCATATTTTGTTTCGGAATAAGTCTGTATTATTTAATTAATAGATTTTGAATATTTTAGTTGCGTCTCCTAATATACATTCACTTAATTCATAAAAATGCGCATGCATATAATATACATTTGTAATATTGTCAACAACCTAGTACAAAATCTGGGCTTCCAACTATTTTAAATATAACTGTTTTATTTGATTAAATTTACAATCAAAATATAACAATGGATGTAGTAAGCAAGGCGATAACGATTACTTCAGAAAGAAACCTATACTTTATATAAAATGACTTGGTTGTCAACTGTGTAAAAGCGAGAAGAATAATACATAGGAGTGTCAATTTAAGTATCGGGAAATGGGGTAAAAATCCCAATCTCCTTTCTTCCAATGTGATTTCCTTGTTTTCTATATTATCAATATTAACTGTGATACTAGTATTTGTTCAGTATGATAGTAATAGTAGCTATTTCAACAAGTTACTGTGAAAGTTGCTTTATGTATGCGTATATATAAAATAAAAATAAAATTCGTAAAAGTAATATAATAAATACAATTCGCAATTTATAATATGAATACAACATTTAAATTGTGTTCTAAAATTGTGATTGCAAAATATGTTTTGTTATTGTACAATTCATTGGAGTGCAAGTTATAGGTCAATAATTTTCAATTTAAACTCGAAAGTTATTTCTCCTGATAATAATGTAAAATGTATAATTTTCTTTTTTTCTACACTTAAAACTTGATATTATTTTAGAAACTTTCATGTAAATAATAGCAAATTATGTATTTCATGTAAATTAACATTACATAAACCAGAAATGATATCTGTGAACTATTAATGAAATAAACTTTAATAAGTAGATAGACTTATGAAAATATATCAATTATAACAAATATAATTGGTTTTCATTTGATGAAAAAGTTGACTAAAAAAGTATTCATTTTGTAGTTAAGTGTACTGAAGATGCCAAAGAGAAATGGAAGTTATTTCTTATGTTGTTAATTGTAAAGAAAGACTTGAAAACTTAAATTTGATCTTCTTATAAGCTTTTATTTGCCACATATAAAAGTTTCCCACTGCGAAGTACTTTTTAAAAAATACATTTCAATCAAATATTTCCATAGAATTATCCTTTCTCTATTTTTTGTTTTTAACAGAATTTTCTAGTGCGGCAAAATTTCTCTATTTGCCATCACAAAAATAATAAAATTTAAAATAGATGTGAAACGAATGGAAGACTAACAACTTTCATATGATTATGAGTCTGTTGAAAAAAGAAACTTTCAGTTAAACAATTCTGTAAATCCAATGAGACGTGAAATCATGTTTATTAAAGCATATTTATATGGTTGAAGATACAGAAACATAGATATAATAATAGTTAACTAAGCTATAATGCAAATAAAATGGAATATATAACCTATAATAAAAGTATTGTTTAAGTTAAAAATGTCAATTTATATGTATAGGGATAAATAACTCAATCAAGTTAATTTCGTATACATATATATATATATCAAGTTAATCGATCATATAAAAATGATTATTATTAGTAAAAATTTGATGAAGGGTATTTTTCTTTGAATATTAAATGAGTATAATATTGGGTGTATAAGGTGTTTATTTAATTTTTCAGAAGTGTCTCTTTAAATATCTATAGAAATAGATTTATATATTGAAATAACTAGATAAATAAAAATAATTAATTCATTTATTATAATCTATTTTAATGAAGTTTTCCGAATATACTACAGGTCTAATTATAACACATCGTCTTCGGAAACTTTTCTATTTCTTCTCCACTGGCGATTTAAGAGACCCGATCCCCTTATGTGGAACACAAAATCCCTCGAAATGGAACCAACTAGAGAGACATTAATTGCCGGCCACTATTAATACAAGCCACATATGTACTTGCAACCAGTGAATTTTAAAAGAACAGATGGACCCTTCTTTTTCAAATACGAAATTATTGACTTTCTTCCTTGATGATATGTATATAGGCACCCATGCATATCTTTCCATTGGAATATTTCTATATCGGAATAAGTCAAAGGAATTTTCTTACTTTTCTGTTGTCATTTTGTTGAATTTTATTTCTTCAACTTTTATTAATTTTCAATTTTTTGTAAAGTAATATATAAAATGACTGTAGTGTTTCATATGTTTCCTTCGTTTAAGAAAATTATATAAGAAAACAATATATTTCAGATAAACATTTTTTATGAAAGTGATTATATATGTATATGTTTACATTGGGAACTATTTTTATACCACATTGTAAGTATTTTATTTAACAAAAAAAGAAAGGTAGAATGAGTAAAAGTTCTAAAACTCTCACATTAAAATAATTAAATTGAATGAAACACTCAAATTAGAATAGTGTAATAAAGTTGTCGTTATCGTAAAATGAGAATCTAAAAGTTATTTAGTATATAAATACACAATAAATACAATTATTTAGTTTCCATCACACATCCACTCCAGATGGTATCATAATTGCGTCTTAAGCAATTCGTCAAAGTCATTACTAAATTATAATTCAGTAAATTTTTTCTATAAGAAATGTAAACTTTTTCAATTGAGAACTTTTCCACGTAAAACAATTGTTCAAGTTGTAGCTTTAATGCATTTATCTTAATAACGGTTGAAATTATATTTGATAAAACGGATATTAAAAAAGCATTATTTTAAAAAATGACCGGAAAATTGATAATCTTTTTTCTTATCATATTACAAAAGTGTAAAACATAAATATTTTGTCTGATGAATGTTTAAAATTCTGAATTAATTTATATAATAGTATTTTGAAAATTGAGTTTCAAAGCCAGAAATAGTAATTGAAAAAAATCCAACACCTTAAAAAAAATTACAACCTCCCACATCCAATGTTCATCATGTTTCCCCACCATTTTTCAATTTATACTTGGTATTTCGGGGTGTCCCAGGGTTCCCCAGCGCGTATTACCCCAAAATTCAAACGCAAAATATCAATTTCACAATTTTTACAAAAAAATATTTCAACCTTCATTATCAAACTTTAAAAATATATCTATCAACTGTAGTCTTTTTCACAATATTTTTTTACATTTCTCAAAATCACAACAATTTCCCAAAAGTGAGCTTGCATATTTTCACCAGAACTCTGTTGCTTGCAGTTCATTTGTATAAAATCTACCTTTAAATTCTTCTAGATCAAGATATTTTGTTTAATATATTATAGGGGAAGTGGAATTAATTTTATAAACAATAAATATTCCATTTGTCCAATACCCCAGTAAACCCCTTTTCAAAGTGATTCCTCCATTTATAAATGCAAACGCGGGTACCAATATTAAACTTAGGTTTGGTTGTTACAATAGTATCTGCCGCTTCAGTTTCAGTTTTAATAGGTATGCCTTTGGTAGCGTTAATTGGAGATATTTTTATGCTACAGTGGATTCTGTTATTATACAAATTAATAATTTCTTTGAGTGTTATCATCTTTGAGTAGTATCATCACTTTTGATGCCCCTGTTCAGTAAATCTTTTGTACATTAATCGTTCAAGCGTCCAATTAAAACGCTCAATAACAACGGCTTTCTCCTCATTATAAGTAGAGTACATTTCAATATTATTTTCACTTAAATATTTTTTAAACACTTTATTATAAAAGTCAGAAACATTATCAACCCAAAGTGT
This sequence comes from Invenusta paracnida, assembly GCA_036023295.1. Classification (NCBI taxonomy): domain Eukaryota; kingdom Metazoa; phylum Platyhelminthes; order Proseriata; family Coelogynoporidae; genus Invenusta; species Invenusta paracnida. The sequence continues at coordinate 14,590 of JAYRBW010062908.1, forward strand.
ATTAGGTTTCCTATTTATAATTTAACAACGCTTCTTTTACGTTGTTAGATTGTTTATTTTTTAAAGGAATTCCCCACGCAAGTATTGTAAATAAATCTATTACAGCTAAAATATATTTATACCCACATTCATTTGGCTTATGAATTAAATCCGGTGAGTGAATATCATCTTTATTAAATACTTTTTCTTTTAGAAATGATTTATGTTTTTAATCCATACCGAAGGCGTTAGTTCCTAAAGGGATCGCCATTCAAAGTTTTACTTTAGCATGTAATATTTTCTTAACTAGAAATCTTATAAGTTTTTCTTTAAATGTTGCATTTTCTATTGCATCTATTTTGACAATTTTCCTATCAGTTTCATGCCTTATGTTTATATCTTCACTTCTATATGCTAAATTGTGTTTATATACTAGAACTTTATTGCCACACTATACTTTTTTTTGTTAAGTATATTAGGAATAATTATTTTAAATTATTTTAAAGATTATACATATTTTCGTTTTCAAATACGAGAGGGTAACTATGCTAATAGTTATTTAAAATCTGGGATAACTGCTTTTTTTATTTTACATAATATAATATGATTACAACAAATAATATTTATTTTAAACATTAATCATCACATATAGTGATATAAATAATATTTTCTAAGATATGTATATATTCATTTCAAACTGATCGTTATATTGATACATATTATGTGTCTGCGTTTGTCTAATTTTCACTGTGAACATTTACGAAATATAAATCCTCTGTTGAGATAGTATGTCCAATTTTTCCAGAAGTTAATACAATATTTACGATTTACCATCAATACATCTAATTAAAATTGTCAATAAAATAAAGCGGATTAAAAGGGTGTATATAAATTACTGGCGCAGAGCTAAAGAAGGAAAATATGATAAATTAATTTGCAAAGTAATTGTTCTGATATCTATCCGCATCTAGTTTTATAAATTCCACAACTTTCCCCTTTTAACATTATGTAGAACGATTCACTCTACAATATACTCGTACTATTTTGAATCAACCTTTGATTATAAAAAGTGTGACATTAGGCGTGCGTAGTGGCTTATACATTAATGACACATTTTTGGTGGTATCCAAAGGTTACATTATGCCTTCTGGAATTTAACATATACCATTGCTTATTAATTATTTATATTACTGTGAGTTTGTTTGTATATTTTCAATTACGTAGAATATTTACTTCTATAATATACCTATATAGCTGTTAATACGTGGGTAGTTCACCTTTAACGCGTTCGAAATAACAAACAAACAAGTGAATCAATTATATTGTGTATAAGTTTTACATGTATGTACATATACCTACATACATATATATAAGCTGCTCGCACTCCCTGAACTTACTCAGGTGTAGATAATCAACAATATGTCTTAAGCAAAAGTATTAAGTAACTTACTAATGAACTCAAATAAAATTATACATTTTGTTGCCTTTTTGTACAGTCTCACGGTGTAATTCTATACGCAAAAGTAAATTAGAAGCATACACGAACCATGGAAACGGAGAGAAAGGTTTACGCTTAAGGGCCACCGCCTACTTAAAAAAGAATGGAAAATTAAGGTGATGACTGGATGTAAAAAGTCTTTTGCAAATTATGGATTTGGGGAGAAAGTTAAAAAAGGATGATGTTAGTAGAAAGAAGGTTCGTTTCTTACAAAAATATATAAATAAATAACTTTGTTACATTTTTTTTCAAAATAAATTAATAATTCTAATTAATCTAAAGAAAAGAAAATCACAAAGCCAGTAAATGCAGAACAAAATGATTTAGTTGCGGACAGCTCAAGCTCAGGAAAGCAATTATATTTATGAGTCAAGATACATATATTATTTCTAATATAATATGTATGATAATTTGTCAAATAGTATTATTTTTTATCATTATTATATAATACTTAACATTTGTACCTACACAAATATGACTAAATTAGATATTATTACAAATCTATAAGATGACATGAACATCAGTATATATGTATTTATAACTGTTTTCAATTATATTAAAATCTTCCATATCATAGCATAAACGAATTACACTATATACGAAAAACGCATAAATTTCACTAGACATGATTTTCCTAAATGATTATCACTGGATTGAGTATCCTTAACAAAAAAATAATAACAGTTTATTTCTGGATTTGATAAATAAAATAATCGGTAAAATAACCTCCTGAATACAGAGGCTACTAATCATGTAACTGATAGAACTGTTTACCCATTTAATAAATTTATATATTAAGATTTTGTCAGTCACTTAAAATCGTCATTGACAAAAGCTATATAACCGAATATCAAACAAGTCTCTAATCATTGAAAAATAATTCGCAATATAATAGAATATGTATCACCAATAATAATAATAATAATAATAATAATATTCCATTTAGTCGAATAAAAGGAATATGAAATGAATACTTGAAAATATTAGATTCTAATATCTTCGAAATTTTACAGAAATATAAATTAGAGCAATTAATACCTATATTTAAAAATACTCCAAACTTAGAAAACATAAACCCCAAAACAATTATACTTACATAACTTAATTTCTATAGGTACATTTATCTGTATGTCGTTAAGACAGCTAACTCTATAACACGATTTAGATGTGCATATACGCTCAAAATAGTTCTAGTAAACAACTAAATAAGCCAATACAAAGACTCAAACTTAAAATATAAGTATATATGTATAGTAATAAAATTGATTGATTGCAAAAATATCATAAACAATAATTTATATTTCTTTTCTTAAAATGTTGATATTCAAGACAAGGTTTTTATATTTTTTTCTTTAAAAACATTTTCCCATTTCAGTAATTGCCAATTATTTGTACATGTAATAACAAATCAAAATTTATACATAATAGCATAATAAATTGATTAGCAAATATATGTAGTAAAAGTATAAACGTGTATATTCCTATATTTATAAATACATTACTAGAAATAATTATTGTCTGAACGAGTTTTGTGTGCATAATGTCACGTTTTAATAAATAGTAGCTATAGCACATAAGAATATATATTTTATGTTGGCAAAGGACTACAAATAATTTTATTCGAAGAATAAGTTAGAAAAATAAAGAATTTTAGTATAAAATATAAGTTAAACAATTTATAATATTGTAGTGTTCTTAACAGTGAACTCATCTGTCCATGACGAAAAAGCTTTGAATTAACAAAAAATGTTATATTAACATTAACAAATATTGTTTTTTGAAATCATTAATAAATATCAATCAATAATTATAATATATGTATTAAGTATATTTATATTACATATAGGTATATAAATATTTGTTAGATTAACTATAATATTCAAAGCATTTCTTTAAATATTTTTTTAAATTTAAAGTCTTTTTAAAGTCTATTTATATTTATGGTATTAACAATATATCTACAGTTTATTGACTGGTACTTGACTATATAAAATTTAAATATCTATAACATATTTATTAGGTTTAATTTTAACTCTGTATATTTGAAAATTAATCCGACACATTTATTTTTTTATTATACATTTTGTTTATGTTGTTTTTTAAACATACATATATATCCAGGAATATGCGAGTATAATGAAATATAGTCAAGCTATAATATATGATAATATTAATAGTTAAGCAGTATAAATATATTGTTTTGGAAGCTGTGGTCTCTGCATCAATCTTAATGGGAAGTTTTTTTGATATTCACAATTAATTTTTAACTAGTTTGATATTTAATTTTTGTTAAATATATCAACACTATAAATAAATCAAAATGATATGAAACAAAATAAACGCCGTATTTCTTAAATAATATCTGGATTATATTTAATGCTTGATGACTATGGAAGCTACTTACCTATTTTTACATTTTTTAATTTGTCAAAGCTAATTTCTTCAGTTTACTATTTGGTTTTGTAAATGAAAAATGTTTCAAGTTAATCTCTTTCTACAGAAAATAACATTTGAGCATAACAATGCGAAATAAGAGACAGATAAAAAACACTAGATACATAATTTATAGCATATGAGTAGCAGTTTTTGTAAAACCATTCAACCTTACAACCCGTAAAAATATGCTTTACAAAAAGTTTTATCTCCTACAGTCACGGTTTCCAATTTTTCTTTATGCTTTCATGATTATAATCTGGGAAATATTGTTTCATTCAACAGGCACATATTATTTTTACTGTGTGCTCTCTACATACTGTTAAATGTCACTATGAAACCAAATGCAAAGCAATATTAAAACAATATTAAAACAATATTGAGTCGTGTATTAAATATATTGACAAATACATTTTAATCTTCATATGTAAGATATATGAAGACATATAATCTTCAGCGTTGGAAGAAAAAAACTACATAGTATTTTGTTGCATCATCATCTGTTATTTTTAGACTAAAATATATACTTACTTTATGAATGATGATTTTAACAGTATTGGATAATAAGAAATATTTAAAGAAATGAGGTACTTAATTGTTATATGGGACTTTTTAGTATATTATAGTTTTATTTATTAATGTATATATGTGTATCTTAGGTACAAAACAATAATATTTAATATTCTGACAGAAACGATTATACAATATACTTTAAACCATAATATTATTGTTGATAGGCAAATAAATATTTCCTAACACATGCGTAAGTAAGTAACACATTAATAAGTAGGATTAAAATTATAGCCTTTGTATTAATAAAAGCTATAGCTATTATTTAGAATAATAAAGTACAGTTATACCCACTATTAATTTCATACATATTGTGTTTTCCTTTTCCAGAATCCTATCAAATACCTATGCTTGTGGAAGCGTAGGCAAGTTTGTATCAAATTGTATAGTAAACAATTTCTAGTACATAATATACATTTTAAGCTTTATAACATATTACATTGGACCTAAAACAATTTTACTACATTAAGCTGTTTTATATTAAACATAATTTTGAATTTTATAACTAATAAAAGCTTTCAATATTCCTATAATATTATCTAACGAAATTGATTTCATGAGTCAAAACTCCAGTCCATATAACTATTTACTCCTCAATTATAGCCATACTAGGGCTGTCAAATTATTTTAAAATACTATCTTACTAATTCTAGTAGGTATTAAACATCACAAATAATCGATTTATTATATAATAATTGTAAAAGCAATGCAACATTTTTGACCGTTAGTACAAACCACATTTTAAATTAAGAAAAGTTAAATTAAAAATATTACATACCAGATTAATCATTGAAATTGTCTATTCAAAGCAATAACTTCAAAATTATATTTAACTGTAATGCGCAAGAACTGGATTTAATGACGAAACATGTGAAGTTATTGCTTTACTTAACCATTTTAATTGTAATTTGTTGTACATTTTCTTACATTACTTTTTAAAACGTTTACTTTGCCTCGTTTACCTTTAAAGAAGGAAGGAAGGAATGAAGGAAGGAAGGAAGAAAGGAAGGAAGGAAGGAAGGAAGGAAGGAAGAAAGAAAGAAAGAAAACATCGATTTTTATAACTACTATTGAGAATTTATAGTATCTTATAAGTCATACAAAAAGTATAGGCTTCAAAACTATTGTACTTATCCTGTCTATTGTTCAAATTATTTGCGATGTTGGTAATCTAGATATATTTTATACATACTATGGCAATAAAAAAGTTTAGTATCATTTTATTTAAAAAGTCATGCCCGATTCACCTTTGTAACACGTACATATATATTCAATATAAAATTTCTCATTAAATGAAGGTATCCAACCTTTAACATTCACTGGCATTTTTCTCTAAATGATAGCACCAAATCTGCTCTCACTTTCCGTGTCTTATTTAAACCTGTCCTGTTGATTAGAATTCTTTTAACATTTTAGGAAATCTGAACGACTCTTGTTCTGGGAGAATAGTAGCATTTTAGTTTTTATGGTAATCGTCCATTATATACATAAGTGTCTAGTCATTATTTGTCCTACTCATGTGCTGCATCAGTGTTTTGAACAAAATTACTGTAGACTGCCTACACATTTCTTAAATTCCTTATATCTGAAAGAAGACGCTGTTTTATTAAGGACAGAAGTCATCATTTAAATCATTCTGTTAGTAAAGTTTGATATTATGTGCAAATTCTCTATTGTTAAGAAACTATTTTTTAATAGACTTTTGCCCATTTAAAAGTAGTTAACTAATACTTTTATATATAGCTTATGTGATGTGTGTTATTTGAAAATATTGCTTACATTATAGAAAAACAAGTAAAAATAAATAGTATTATATATTATCAGTAAGATTGTTTTCTATATATTCTAATATTCGATATATATATTCTAATGCCAAATTGAAGTGATTGAGGGGATCATTATGTCAAATAAACTAAGGATTTTAATGTATATAGTTTTCATTCAATCACAATTTATGAAATATTACTTTATAAATTTGTCTTTTAAATATAGGTACTTAATTGTATGGATCGAATTTATATCGAGTTGAAATTAGCCGCCACAATAAATTAGCTAGTTATAGTTAAGTTTCAAGTCTGAATGACCACGCAATCTCAATTTATACTAACTGCGAGAAAACTATATTAGCAAATAGCTGGGATCTCAGATTTTAATAAAGGGACTACATTTATCTTTAAGTTGGCAAATTTTGAATTTCAATTTTCAACTTGTCTTTTTGGATTATTTTTTAATAATTCACCAACATCTGGCACATTTCTGCAAGTGCTTGAACCAATTCAGGAGAAAGATTGCACATTTTCTCAATTGAACAAATTTTCTCAATTGAAATTCATGGATGTCGACACTGTTATCTATTTTTAATTTCTAATTTTTATTTAAAAGCGTCATGTGTAGATCATGTAACCTGTGTCAATAATGTATGTGTATTATTTTGTATTTTACATAAAGTAAAATTTACTGAGTTTCAACTTCAGTGATCAATAGTGAATTTTATTAACGCTACTATTTAAGTGCCTAAATAAAATATATAAATCAGCAAATAAAAGTGTATATCGAATATACACTATAATTATTTTAAAATAGCCATAAGTCTTGAAAATAATTTCAAATAATATTTTATAATACTTAATAAATATTTTATTGGGACAAAACAATTTTCTGTTGACAAAAATATCAACGTGGTGCATTTAAAATCCATAAGAGTTATAACTCATCTATTATTACTCTGTGCTCTCGTATTAAAGTAAATGTACGCAATTTAAAAATGTGGATTTGCAGTAAATCGATATTGAAATAGCATATTTTAATACATACAGTAAAGCTGTATCTTTATTAATTTTCGTGCAAATTAGCATCTTAACTGGTAATCTTGTTGCAATTATGACAATCTATTTTTAAACTAAAATAAGCTCTATGTATTCATTTATTAGGCAAAAACTGTTTTGTCTGTAGAAAATTGCATTCTGTAGCTTCTAAATCACAAGATAAAACCACGCAGTATAACAACTGCATTTGACAAAACTATGTAGTTTAAGAAATAAATAAAGCAAAACGCCTTACTTTGAATTGACATACCTAACACAAAACCACAGAATATCATAAATTCGATAAAGTATTAATATTTAGAATCAAATTGAACAGTCTTTTTGAGCTCTTCCTTTATCTGTACTTACATTTATTTAACAGATATGGCAACTAACTATAACATATATTTCACGTATTTTATTAAATTAATAAAACATATTTAGTCTGTATAATAATTCGCACTCTGATAGTACTTTGGGGTTAAATTAAAATATTATTATTATTATTATTGAAATATATATACATACGCAATACAAAATGATATACTTGTGTGTAAATTCTACATATAAATGTATATACACGTATATAAAAGAAAAGATAATTTTAATGAAACCCTAATTATTCCTTAATTACTATCATGAACTAATAGTCAATATCAATTTTAACACGTTTCGTAGATAATAATAAAAACGTGTCTATCATATAATATTTAAAATATTTAATGAAAAATAATTATATTAAATACGACAAAAATAAAACATATTTAAATATGCTAATAAATCTCGGACATCTGCAGAATCACAATACTCAAAGCTGTAAAGCTTATGAGCAGACTATAACTATCAATTTAATTAGCATGCTATGAATATAAAAATGAACCTCATAATAATTGCACTGGAGGACATCCGCATCATCGTTGATAATAATTAAATTTTGAAAAAATGCTATTAGGACACTTGTATTGACTGTGCAAGTATGATTATGTCAGAATTACCCGGGTCATTAGAGCTTATTCATACCTATATTATATGTCTTCTGGAGCAGCTCTGTAACTGAATTAGTTATCATAAACATAAGAACAGGCACGACCAGAAAGAACGAGGGTTTTACACACGCTTTCGTGTTGCTTTGAGGCATTACGTCAAGTTTTATTACCATAAAATACTTCGTTAAATGCAATTTTGGATTAGGCGCATGTGTTAAACGCATTTTTGTCTACACATGAAACATGCATATAACTTTCTACAATGAGGTATTCTTTGAAAAATAAATGTTTACTATTTCATTAAAGGATAAATAGTAGATATTGGTACATTTAAATATATTTAAAAAATTAATCATTTTCTTCATTACAAAATATTGATTAAACATTTATTTATACACTAATCTTAGACTGTAGTATATTAAAATGTACATTTATATTTTTTAAAGAAAATTCGCGTAATACATAATGATATGCACTATAATTATGAATATACAGTGTGGCGCAAAATATTCGAAACAAGGATTTTAGGAAATTATTAAAATTAAATACCGAGATTGGCAATCTGAGTTGATTGTCTATATATTGTATAATATAAAATATTATAATAATAATACGTACGTATAATATACAAAAACGTTCATGAAATGCATGGCAACTCTCAGTTAAAACTTAATTTGAATTGTTTGAGAATTAAACTTTAGTGATTCTATCTTTATTCAGAATTTACGAATAAATACTTGTTTCAAATACGATTTTAACATTATGAAAATCTTATATTTTGTAATATCTTTCTTTTTATATTATCAGGTTGCTCGAAAACTATATATATTTAGTGAAATATAACTCTAACAATTTTTACACTAATTCCTTTTATATTTTTAACTGTGTAAAATGTATTATAATTTTAATCTAGATGGTATTATATAGTAGCAAAATCTGTTATAAACTGGCTTAAATGTTATAAGAAATTTAAAATAATTGTGAAAAACGAGGCCGTAGACCGGGTAGACACAAACATTTATATATATACATATTTATGCATCGAGTATATACTATACATATATAGGCTATCCTAAAAAAAAGTTTCGCGAGTTTCCAAATTTTACTGCGGACAGAATGAATAATGCTCTGGACGAACTTATTGTGCATTTGGGGAAAGTCATTGACATTTTTGTGGCAAGTATGTTTCAAATTGTTATCATAACTGTAGGTAACTGTACATTTTGTATTTTGGAAAATATTTGTTAAATACATACTGTTTTTCGCGAAACTTTTTTTAGGACAGCCTATATATTTATTGTAAAAATGTAAATATATGTATGTTCGAATATAAGTTACAAGAATTGATTTTAGCACAATTTCCAATTTTGTATAGATACATTTTTTAGAGCTTACGATAAACTTTCCTCTTTTTTAGCTAAAATCTCTGAGGTTTTCCAAAAAATTATAACCAGAAAAATATTCCCTATTTTCTGGAGGTGTGGGAACCCTGTATTATTATTGTTTTATTTTATTTGCACTAAAGTATCATTAAAAGAAAACCAAAAAACCAAAATAATGAATCAATATAATATATTTAGTTTTATTAAAGATATAAACAAGAACCATCTTTAGAATCATAGAGTAATTAATTATAAAACAATGATGATAAGTTCATAATACAATTTTTATTTATATCATTGGCTAATGAAAAGGAAATCAATACATTTAAAATGATATTACATCAAAATTTAATTTATAGTTAACAAATATTAGAATTTACACATACTTTAATATTTGGATGTACAGTACTCCCCCTCTAGAGTGACCGCGTTAAATCCATATAAAAACGGTCGTTCAAGCGAAGTTGTCGCTCATTAGAGTTCGACTTTTGTAGGTTTAATTTATGCACTAATACGATCGGCATAGGAGATAATCTTGGTTAATACATAAAAATAGTTAGTCATACATATTAATATTATGTAATAAGCCAAATGATAAGAATGAAAAGAATGCATAGTAAATGATTATTATTAATATGTAATTTAGATAACATTTTAGGTACATACTCATCGATTTAATTCCCATTAAAAAACTATGCATTAACCACAACAAATAGATAAAAAATGAAAACGGTTAAGCAAAACTATGTAAATATCAATAGGTGTGCAATTGTCAAAGGCGTGATTATAAATTCTACATAAAATTGTTAGATTTTTTGGAAAAAGTCAATAATTTTCACTTGATGTGTACTAGAAAATTTTAAAAAAAATCTGCATGGCAGATTCTGTAAATAATATATTACTTTATCATATTAATGATTAACTTGTGCTCTATAGAGGTAAAAATGTTAAATAATGAGTCAAAACCCGGTCGCTGGTCGCTCTTGAAGTCGCTCTTGAGAAGTCATTTTTAATATAAAACCAGGTCTAGCCAAGTCAAAGCGGTTGCTGGAGCGGGGAGGTCACTCGTGAGGGGTCGCTCGACAAGGGGAGTACTGTATATATCTAGGATATACACAAATATAAAAAGCACAAATTTATGTCAAGTAAATACTTTCAAGTTTAATTCAGTGTACAGGCGCAACTTGTTAAAACAAAACACTTCGAGAAATCTTCTCTCTCAATTGTTAAATTGTGCGATCCATATGGTGTCAAATTGTTTCAATCTGAAACAGCTGTTGATGTTTTTATTTGAGATGAATCGAAAACAGTCCAAAATAACTGTGAATTTTGCGTAGGTAGCTGCTGTTTATGATAAATTGCGTAAAATAAAGAAAGTTTGATGTCTTAACTAGGTTGAGCTCTTCAGATGATAATATGCTATACTGATCACTGTTTATCATTTTATCGTTCATTACTAAATTATTTTTAGAATAAAAAAACGCTTTCTCACAATTTGTCAGCATATCTAACACACTGAAGGTAACCTGAGAAGGAATATACTCCATATTTCTACCACCAAAAGTCTAACAATTTGAATAACATATACTTTAAATATATTTTACCACTTACAAATAACTTGATTCAATTTACTTCATGGATCTTGTGTATCTCTTCTTAATAGTGCCATTCTTAGACTAAAATGTACACTTGACTTGTTCTGAAATGAAAGAATTTAAATTTGTAAAATGTTATATGTTTAGATACAGCAGCATGTTATCACAAATTATGTCACACTGTTTAATGTTTATGTCAGATTCCTATCAGGAGTACTTGGGCTACTTTACTTATTAAAAAGTAAAAAGGTTATAATTATTTCCATTTATATTTTAATCAATTAGGTTTATTTCTGCGGAGAAATATTGGTTGATTAGCTTCTTTTCTGTATCCTACTTAGTATCACCATTAACAATTATATAAACCATGTTCTTATATGTTTGTAATAATGTAACTTATCACACGGCTTACATTGTTTCTATAAAATTGCTGTTGAAAACAAGATATATGATACTTTTATTTATCTTTTTATACAATCGATATTGTCATCAAACTATTTTAAAACGCAAAAGGCAAATTTATTTTTGTAATAATTGAAAAATTAAACATATTTTGACACGATTAAAATAATTATTCAACATGTTTTAACATGTATTATTCTTTTAATACAAAAGCGAGGTACATAGCAGGCCTATTTATTCCTCCTGAATATTGGTACATGAATCTAATTTACAGAAAGAGTGAATCAATTCTTCGAGAAAGGACCATAGCAACCATTATTTGTAATGATTTTACTCAATTTATAGATAAAATCAAAAGCAGAATAAATAAATTAAACCATTTCAACAAATGAAATAATATACATTACAGGATATATAAATTCTATACTCATTTTTGATATTTTAAAATTATTATTAAATTTCTTATTTTGAAAATAACATTTCTATTCAATTATAAACAACATGTTATATATCGTTTAAAGTATAGTTATATTTACCGACGTAAACTGCTTTCGTTTATATATATACCTTTTCGTAAAGCATTCATAGTAGATTTTCGCATACAAAATTTCTTTACATTTTTATATATAGGGTGTCCGGAAAAAAGTTAGTTTTTTATTTATATTTTAATATATATATATTTATATAAGCTCTCGAAAAAATTTAGGTCGATACTTGTAATAGATAGATGTGTTATTGATTTATTTGGTAGTTATGTGGTATTATTGAATTCTATTGTAGTTCTAAGTTGTTATTGATTTCTATGGTAGTTTTTTTTTATTTAACCTGTTCATAGATTTTGTATATTTTATATCATAATACCTATATATAACACAAAAATGTCTACTGAAAATATCAACTTTTCATTAGAATATTAGCCTTAAATAATTACAAGGCTGTGAAAATAAGAAAATTGCTTGCAAACGTATTGGGAGATGTTATACAAGAAAAGTGGATACAAGTATTATGCAAAGAATTCAGAGAGAGAGAACGAGAAGATGTTGAGAGGCAAATTGGATCTGGGCGTCCCCAAACTCTGAAAACCCAAAACAATATTGAACATATAGAACAGATTTTGCAAAATGATGACAGAATTTTCATACGAGACATTGTTGAACAAACAGATTTACCGAAATCAACTGTATATGATATCATAAATCAAGATAAATAGACATGACCAGTGTGATGATTTGTTGGGTGCCACATATACTTTCTGAACAACATAAGGTAGCCCGAGTTCAATGTTGTGAAAACCTGCAAAATTTTTTATCAAGAAGAGGCATACGTCACAGGTTATTCGTTTACGATGAAAAATGGATTTATTGCAAACATTTTCCTCCACAGAATTCAATACGCCGTTGGGTTCCAATAGATGCTGTTGGACCTGCAGGAGATCAACCTACAATTCCACTGATGACCATTTCGGTAAAGAAGTTTCATGTTATTGTAGCAGCTAACTCTCAGGTGTATCCTATTTTGAGATTCTTGAAGAGGGAGAATCTGTAAATGCAGAACGCTTCCAGTATCTTCAAAATGAACACCGTATGCCACGATAACGTCTTCTGTGGATGCACGACAATACGAGACCACATAATGCCAAAGTGGTTACCAACTGATTTGAGGAGAATGTGATAGATAATGTTAAACAGATAATTAAACTCCCCCGATCTCATTCTCTTTGACAGGTTTGTCTTCAGAAACCTTGAAGGCAGCATACGGAATATCGAGTTTCAAAATAGTTGAAATAAATGCTCATCTCACAAAGTTCCTTAATAGTCTTCCAGAATAGAAAATGAACACAGAGTTCCCAAATTTCATCAATTATTGTCAGGTTGTGATTGATCACTGAGTTGTTTATCCTTAGATTATTTTGTTTTTAACTTGTTATTGACTATATATAATTTTTAATTCATAAATATCCTTATTGGAATATTGTTCATAAAAATAAAAAAACGCACTTATTTTCTGAACAAAACTATTGATAACGGATAAAGTTTCTTAAAAATTGATAGAAATATATTCCGACGTAGCACAATTAACATATAAGAAGCAATTAGATGTGTGTCTAGAAAGAGTTATATTCGCACTTTGGAACTTAACATATGTTTTCAATATAATTAGTAATACTCACAGTGGACTCCAGGTGTAATTTTTTTCATAATTTATGAAGTAACAAAAAACCTATCTATAAGTGGCACAAAATAAGAGTATATTATACTCGTATACCGACATCGGCAGACTTTATGCAAAAGTCACTCTTTGAAAACACAAGTCAAAAGTTTTTCAATGCATCCTGTTTACTCCAGTATGTGCAAATTAAGTTTTTCTCTCCTTATTCATGTAGCATATTATATTATTCTGAACACGTATTTCAGGGCTAAAGAGGTGCTAGATTTTGTGACATAGCGGTGATTTAAACCGTCCGGTTTTCTCAAAAGACTTCCGTATATAATTTATAAGTTGCGTTCGAAAGTTCATCAAGTATACGGCAGCTCTTTCTATGCATATAAATATTTTGATTCACTTTTTTGAATATGATAATGTAAACACTTTCTTTATATATGATAAGGGCTTTGCATAAATATCATAAGCGGAAAACATTTTTTGGGGGGAAATGTATGTATGTATATATTAAAATATTATAACCTAAGAGTTCTAAATACGAATATCAAGAAAATATATTCGTACTAAGCGTTGCAGAACGCGTAAAGCATTGTTATTGAGTTAATTACACTCAAGGTAATACTTAGTTTAGAATATTAAAATTATTTATATAAATATTTTGATATATTAAAATTTTACCTCTTTTAAAATATCCTCATTAATGTATTGTTGTTGTTTTTGTTAAAATAAGTAAACAATAGAAAATACTTATAATTAAAAAAATTTCTATTTCTCAACTATTTTCCTGGTCTTCTAAAATTAAATTAAATATTTTTTTACTCAAAACTCTCACTATTTCAACTCAGTATGCATAGTTGAAATTTAAGAATACTTTTAACTTTTGTTTTCAAAATTCAAAGCTTGTTAGTTATATATTTTTTGTATTATTCATTGATATAGTTCTGCCATTTTGCACTTTATCCCATTTTCATTTATGTACCTTTATGTTAAATCTACGATTAATATTTATTTCATATCACTTATAAAAATAAAAATAATATGGGCCTAGTAAAAAGTTCAAAATAAAAATATATAAATATATGCGTCTAAAAAATATTAATAAACAAATTTTCGGTTTTCCTTTGTTTAGAAATTTTTTTAATTGATATTACAATAGATGACATGGAAATTACATCAATCATTAATTTGAATAATTATGAAATCGAAACTAAATCCTCTCCAAGTGAAACAAATAGCTAGTGTTATTGTTACTGTGAAAAGGCTAAAATTTGTTAAATAAAATATGTAACATTATATGTCTTCAGTTTAACCATAAGTATTGTTTGATGTATGCAAATTTTAATACACATATTCTTACCTACCTATACTTCATTGGTAAAATATTTGAATAAATTTTGTTAATGCATAATTTGTTCTGTCTTATTAATTTATTGTTATTGTTTTTTAGCCCATTACATATTTTACGTAAAACAGGGTTAAACTGATATTAAAATTTTTAAACAGTATATTAAAATGAAACCTATATAAACTAAATACTTCAAGTTCATTTGTTCATTAAATAGTCATACCCATACTTATAAAGCTGACATGTAAACTTATAGTCAAACATATTATATAGTGCAACTGAATATTAACACATTTAGATTTGTTTATATTCCCCCCCCCCCCTCAATCCTAA
>JAYRBW010062919.1:0-54228 GCA_036023295.1 Invenusta paracnida
TTATTATTATTATTATTATTATTATTATTATATAGCAATGTACAATAAAAGTAAAAAGTATTATTGTATTGTATTGTATTGCTTTATTAGACAAAAACAGTGCATTAAAAACTTAAATAGAAATAAACATATTTCAAATTTCAATTTGACATAGGTTAACTTTTTGTGTATATATTATGTTGTTATATATTATTTTATATCAAGTAGTTTTGAAAAATTATCGCCTTTCCCTATCTGACATTATAAATATATGTGCCAACTATATTCTTGTTTACCATATTATGATCTGTTGATAGAACTAATCCGGCATAGCCTACAAATAACCTCAAATGGATTAATTAGAAGTACATGAGAGAAGATGTGAGGCACTTGGTGTACTTGTATCGAGACTATTATACACACTGATGACGGTTTTGCTCATCAAAAAGTATTTCACCCGCAGACATTAATAAATAGGCCTCATTAACCTTCTTACAAGTGAAATCTCAGCCCTTCTCAACACGAGGCAGGATGGGTCAGTGTAGTATAGGGCTGGGGTCCTTAGGTATGTATTTGCTCCATCAACTACCACTACCCTTCTCCTCCCCTCTTTCAAGACACTTATCAAACTACCACTGACACAGGTGAAAGCTCACATTTACAAACGCAAGACGAGTATAATACGGCTATACTTCGATAGAATTATGCAAACATTAAAGCTTCCCAGGCTAACGAAGAAAACATACCGTAAATATGCATGTATATGAAAGAATCCACCGACTTTTATAAAAATAGATAATCAGTGGAGTTATATCGTGAATGATATCATCTTCATTTGACGGCACATCATACTAACCACAAGAGGGGCACATCACAGTGTTCCAAACTACATGTTACATACACACATTTACATGCAGAAGTGGAGAAGGATACCTCTCTCTGGAAGCTTCTGAGATAATGTTGAACATTTACCAAATATGTCTACTTGTATATTGGCAAATTTTCTTCAACTGTATATTATCAATTGGTACACAAGAATAAGTTTAATTAAATGCATTATCTTGTTTAAAATATAGGCATACTTTAATCAACATCTATAAATAAACGATGATAATAATATATTCTGGTCAACCATCATATTTTCATTAGTTATAAATAATATCACAGTGTCGGAAGACTATCTGTAGGCACTTATAAAGAGTTGATAACTGATACTAAGATCACGACATTGAAGAAACCATAAATAAAGTAATTATTTGACTTATATTAAATACGTGACGCCAGACTTCCTAAATGGGTTTTGTGCACTTCATGAGGCAAGATTGTATACTATGAGATGATACTAAACTTTCTAATATATATCGTAAATGATGATAGAAAAATATCCTCATATTATTTTTTATGGAAAGTATAACGTATTAAATATATGTATAATATTATATTACATTATGAGATATACATAGTATACTAACTCATTAAATATATTTTATCTAATGAGGAACATTTTATCCTTACACTTATGTATTCATAGTAAGAATGCATAAAAACAGTAATAATTATTTCTTTGTATTTTTGGTGATTGTATGTATGTATGTATGAATGTATGTATTATTAAATATATGTACGTGTATTATACTCTTCCCTTTCATATTTAATTGTAGCCAAATATTGTGTAATATATAAGAAAAGCCTACAATTCTAATAAATATAAAAATAATACGTATACTTATTCATTCATTTATTTCAACATGCATGTCGGTTAATTTGAAAGAAAATTAAGATCCTCACTAATGACATAAGTGCCTTATGATAGGATGACTTTTAGTCGTTATATTCCATGATTAACTTGATTTGTTAGCATCCCTCATTTCTCAATTATCTAGTTAATCAAACAGTGCGTTAGATATTCGATCGTCCGCATATGTGTGTCATCTGATTTATATATATATTCTATTTTGAAGGTGCTTCACTGCGTGCGGTTCAGTGATGTATTGTCTTGTTGACTAAATAAAAAGATAATTAGTACTAAAGAATACATATTTTATGTTTTATTCGTTTTTAACAATACAAAATTAATAAGTTCTTTTAATAAAAACTTTTCCATTTCATTATGCCTTCTTTAAACACGTAATTCTAAACACTGTAAATAAAAAATGAAAGCATTGTATTATTTATTAAAGGAAATATGTGCGTTAATTCTTTAATGGGCCGGAGGCACCCAAAAATAACGCAGAATAATTCTATCCAGAATTGAAGTAACAAGGCCATAATTTATTTCTCGCAACATGAAGTGATAAATACATACTTCTTTATACGAAACATATATTAAAACAAACATTTTAGCAAATTAACAAATTCAAAAACATATAACATTATGTCTACTATAACATATAACTTATTATAACTTTTAAAAATGCCGTTATAAACGATGTTGTCTATAAATGAAAATAGTTTAATAAGTAAAAAGACAGCATTTTAAGTTCAATTTCAATTTCAATTTCAATTATAAAACAAGGCAGTAGCATGCAACATACGTGAATCCATGTGTATGTTTTTATTATCTGGAATATTAAATTATTATTCTTAGTGTCTTTCATTTTCAATTAGAGTGAATGAAATTGTAGTATATCGCACTGCGTATTACTAAATTTCATCTCTCTTGATTATTGTATTCAGTTGGATAAGTTACTATTTTGATACCGTAAAGCTATTCAAATAAGAACTGTTGCATATCAGTTTTAAGTATAAATCTAACACATTATATACCTATATATTGTCAATTAATTAAAATACGTTGATATTGTTTAAATCCCAATAGTTAGTCGCAAAAATAGTAGAAATAAAAATAATTTGCACCTATAATATTATGTATTACTACCCATGTATGTCAAATATATTGAAATACAGCGATGAATTTAAAATGTGATGAATGTGAAATAAATAAGAGACAAAGATCTGAATTATTAGTATATGGTCTTTCATCGTATATGTTACTTTTGAGCTTTGTTGTTGACTATTGTGCGAAGCTGTCTTTAATTAATAAGTACTTAATGAATTTTGACAATTTTTAAATATTTAACATTTATTTAATTTGTTAAATATTTATTGTTGGAACCTACTGCTATTAGATTTTAGGATACCTAAAGCTTTCAATAATAATCTTATTATATTGTGAATTATAGACCAATATATGTATATATATGACGTGTCTTACATTGCACTATGACGTCAAACGTGAAAGTAGGGCTAACAACACTGACGTCATTGGTTGCAGAACATTGATATCGACCGGCAGTCTTACGGACAACTGGACTGATCTCAAGCTCAGTGCCAGCATTCCGAACACTCGTGTTGGGCAGACTCTAGAGAGGGGAAAGAGGTGGGTGGAAGCTCACAGATTCAAAAGTCACAGTCATGTTAAAAGGCCGATGGGAATATGCGTGAAATTACATGAAACATAGTATATAGATATAATTGTAATATATTATGACGTCGTATTAGAATGAAAAAACAGAATCTGTTAGCGATATCTGATAGCAACAAGATATTACGTAATTTATTTATTGGTGTCTACATTATTAACAGTTATATGTTAATTATATTATTAATATAACAATAAAAGAGAAAACAATGAATAATTGCACTATGAAAAGAATTTGTTAAGTATTGTTTAGATCCTTCTAAACATAATTTAATATATATGTGTTTTTGTGTTTTTAGTTTTAGAAAATAATATAATATATAATAACGTACACTTTCTCGTTATTAATCAAAGAAAAATCTAATTTTAAAATATATAATAATGATTCAAAGAATTTCTCAATATACATACATAAACGTCTATAGCTATAATTATAATGATTTAAATATCTTGAATATATATCAATTACATTATGAGTAAGTTAATTCCAATAATTTAAACTGCATTTTAAACAGAGATACTTCGACGTTGTGATCATTTTACATGTAGCATGTTGGAATATTGTATATATTACTCGGGTAAAGTTATAAAATGATAAACAAATATTTCGACACCATTTAATTGATTATGGACTGTAAATACATTTATACTCGTATATAAATATCTACATACATGCCATTATCTCATTTGATAAAAGCAACGTTATATTCTCATTCAGAAATAAATGGAAATAGGTCGTTATGTATACGTGAACAAAATTGTATTACATGTTCATAAATTATAACTAACTGAAATTTCAGTTCAATAATGTCAAGCAATAAATAAAATTATAAGCAAATTCTTGCTAAACAGGGAAATCTAAATTGTGCAGTATTTAATAAAACAAGTCGTGCTTGTACATTTATATAACCGAATCATTTTCTCAGCTCACCGATTGTTATTGCACGTTCTTTACGATATTAAATTGACTTTTATAGAGTATTTTCACGTTGAATCAAAGAGTTTTATGGAATAAATTAAATAGTAAAATGCCAAAATAAATAATTCGTAAAAATTAAAAGAGGAACATTTTATATCTACTTACATATCTTAAGATGTTCACCTATTTATGTTATTCATTCCAATATAAAGAAATATAATCTAGTTTTGTTTAAACAATATCTTATATCTTATACAATCTTATATATGTAACCATAAGATTGTATATAACCAAGTATATGCGTTACATAACCATATAAAATACGTATATTTCAATATAATAACAAAAGAACATAAAAAAAACCAAAAAGAACAGAGAAACATACAATATGACAAGTTTGATCCAGACATACTAACTTTTCCATAAAAACGCTTTGTTTTAATGATTGTAAAAGTAAAATTTATATTTTCTGCAAATTAGCAGCATTTTTACCATATTAAACAAGTCAGATATTTGCTAAATGTTGTACAAATCTCAGTACAATAATTTTATTTTCTACATAATTTAATTGATATAATTATATTTTACAATTTAAATAAATTACCACAACAGCTAAATTCTTATAAATTAAAGAAGGTACACAGTGAAATTCTTATTATATCTATGAATTTAATTAACACGTTTATTTTGATTTTGATAATTTTAAAAAATAACATAAAACTAGCATCATTTGTTATTATTTAGAAGGCCATAGTTAAAGTTATTAAAATTTGAATTATCATCCACATTAATATTAACTATATACTGATATAGAAAATAATTTCAAAATGCAAAGAAAAGTTTGATTAGGTCACTTTTATATCAAATTTGTATTTCATTTTTCAAATTTAATATATTTTGTGCGAATGATGTTTATAATTAATTTGCAAAGAAATTATTTAAATAAACAAAATCAATAAACCTATCAATCGTCCATATAGAAATATATATTTTCAGTGTCATTGATATTCATAAATGACCGATACAGAAGAAACGCTTGGGCTTTTATGCCAAACATTCATCAAATATTTACTGAAGCGGTGAAATTTGATTGACAAGTATCGACAACGGGAGAAATGAGAAGCCTTTCTTCTCATTGACAGCATAATTTCACACCTTTAGTGTACATGATTGAAAAATTATAAATTGCCGAGCATCCCAGTATATATATAAAGTGAAGTAAATATGCACAGTGTGTATATATCTCAACAATAGCGGACTTAGGATTAAAAGGGCTAAAACGTTGCATAAACAGTAGTCAGGTTGAGGAAACGCAAATACGGAAAGGAAAGATTGAAAACTTCCAAATAGGCGAGTTGATAAATGACGGCATAAAGTTCTTGCAATTAATTTACTCAAACGACGCAGAGGATGACTTAAATATCGCCGAAAAATTTGTCGATTTTTAAATACGAGGAAAGGTTCTAGAAATATCTTTTCTCCGTTGCTGTTCTAACTCCCTCCCTTTTGTATAGTCACTAGTAGCCTCAAATCAGAAGAAGTCCTCCGTGTACATCATTGCCAGGAAAAGGTTAAGGACAAAATGACACACACTACGGACCACTGATCATTGGAGCCTCTGGTTTTCCCTCACAAATTCTAGTGTACGGTAGCTCAACTACTTACAAAGAACGCTTTGCTAACTGAGCATACATACGTCACACTAAAAGGAATCTCATCTAATTGTCATTGGTAATTCTTATAAGAAACTTCTGCTTCTGCTGCAACTTTCCTATCCAACCAACTGGTGTATAAACCTTCTATAATGATGTCGGTTGGTGTTCAGGAAATGAGCATTTTGTGTAATATGTGGCTTTTGACCATTTATGCTGCACTAAAAGACTTGACTCCACGAAAAACGTGCCTTAGAACGCTTTTTATGGTCCACTCCGATGATTTTAGAAGGGCTTGGATACACCTAAGAAACTTCAGAAAATATCTAACAAAAGATTCAATTCCAAGCATTAAGCTAGCAACATAAAATAGAGAAAGTGATAAAATAAAGAAAAAAACTAGTTTACTCTCGCACCTCTTTTGAGAAGCAAATTTGTATCGAAATTAAATAAAATAAGAACTGATACAAATCAAAACCTTAAAGAGTTAGCCTGTGTGCATGTATTGATAGTCCATTAGCTAACTATAAATATTATGCTAACAACAAAGAAGATTAATAAAACTAGATAGACTCTTTGTCATGCATGGTTAAGGTCAACTGCAAGTTGAAAAGTGAAAAATTACAGAAACGGAGAAACAGGGATAACTGAGATTGGAAACATTCATTCATCTTAACCCTCAAAGCTGACAGAACAGGAAACAGAAGAAGAAAGTATCGAGAAGATGTACAACATGAGGTTATCGGAAATGGGGAATGGAAGGGGGAGGTTGGAAACATAACTTTTGTGAGTGGACAATGGGATTATAAAATCTATAAGAGAGCATGATGCAAATTGATATTGTCAAAAATCCTATAACTTCTCTCGTGACGTTGAATAGAAACATTAGGTAGCATTCAATGGCAGACAATCCAGTATTTGTTTTTTCATAGTGTACTTCCCAGAGTACTCCTCATAGTATCGAACTATAATCAAATAAACTAAATCTGTAAAACCATTTAATAATTGACATACGTAAATTTATAATGCCTAAAAGTTCACATCACTTTTTAGGAATATTAGATATAATCGCTAGCTAAAATCACTTGATTAGTATCTTATTTAGTTTATATTATAATAACAAATAGATAATAAACTATGATTGATACTATATAATTTTTAAATTAGTGTACTGTTCTAGCGACGAAAATATTGATCTAAGAACGGTAATGTAAATAACAAATTCATTTCAACTACATACATAATATACGTAAAACATTATGTCATGACATTAATTATAACATAAAGAAAAAATATTTAGACACATATATAATATTTTTAATATAAAAAAATAGTCACATATGAATTAGTAATTTTTATTAGTAAATCTGAATATTAAATTGTTTATATTAACAATTTAATTATTTTTATGAACTGTACACCAAAGGTAGGAGTGATTAAATCCAGACATATACAAAAGAAAACAATTTTTAATAACCACCACTTCCGAGACAAAATGTTAAAAGCTCAATCAAGGAAATATCAATTGTCTTTACATTCTCCCATTTTAATTTAGAGCGCAAAGTTCAGAAATGCTTCGATAAAAAATTAAACTACTTAAAATTCTGCATATTGGATATAAAAATGAATAAGTAAAACTCAATCGAATTTAAATCAAAGGCTTAAACGCTTAAAGTAGTTCAATTAGCCTCACAAATATTTAAATGTAAATGTGTTTTTAAAGACAAAAGACCCTCACAGGTTAAAAAATGGAAATTTAATATTTTTACATATTTATAATATTAAATTTGCTTAGAATGGTTTACTTTTTACAATTTAAATATGTATACATACATAATATGTTCACTTTAATAGTTTCAGATTTTATGTTTACGTGCATATTTAAATGACAGTTTGATTGATTCCCTTGGAAGACCTGAATATATACTCAATAATATTTCATTTATGCATTTGTCAAGGCAAATTATGCTGATATTATTGTACATTTCTAAAAGAAATTATTCAAGCAAATGTATTTATGAGCTATGCATATATGAGATATGTGTAGTTATATTACACAAATAAACAAGAAATTACATATACTTAGAAGTTAATATTATTGTTGACTATATCTAAAAAATTATTTATCTTTTTTATTAATTCCCTGCATTTACACTAAACATAGCTTAATTATTATATATTTTAATAACATAAGAAAGTAACATGTTGCTTATAAAAACATCAATTTCTTTAGATAATTAGAATATATAATAAGTATAATTTGAAAAATTTGAATTCAATGATTATATTTATTAAAATATGTATTATAATTTCTAATCGAGCTTTTTACCTTTTTATCTTAAGCTTTTCCACAAAATAAAATAATCACATATACTTAGAAATCAATATTGTAGATATGTCAACGTTTAAGCTTTTCAAAACTCAAATTTTGACTGAAGTAGCACAATTAGTTGCATATTTTCACCATAACAATATTAATTCAAACAGTAAAATATTATTTATTTGCGTGATTTGTTTATTTTATATTTTTACGGGTGCATTTTATATTTATTTATGCTAACAGTATGTTATAGAATTCTAAAATCTCCCCCCGGCCCACATTTTTGGTCTACGAAAAGACACAAAAAGTTAACATGTAACCTTGTTAAATACTATTCATATCCATATTCATATGAAAGAATATACAATATATTTTAAGTTGATCATACGTTGTAACGTAAATTCGTATAAATTGAAATAATTCAATATTAGTCGTACATTTTTTTATATTGCTTAATCTCTAAGTCAGTAATTTTATCTAAATGCTTATTCTAAATTTCAGCATAATCGAAAATATCTTGACCACCTTTTCTATGACAAGCTAAAGAAATTATTAATGTAATACACTACGATGGTTTTATTGAAGAATCGAAGTTTCATATGCATAAAATTAATATATTTTATATTATATTTCGGTCAATGAATTTAAATAAATATTTAAATGATTTAAATAAAATCTAGATCGCTATGATTATGACAGAGAAAACTATGAACTGGTAGTTTCATGCCATTAACGTATAATAGTATAAATGTTCCTAGTTTAAACTTTTTGGAGACTTTTTAGTAGTCCATGCTCATACTTTATACTTCTGCAAAATACAATATCAGTATACTACAAATTAATTACAGATAAAACATTACAATATTAGATATATACATACAATTGGTGTATGAGCAGCTGATGAGACCTAAAATGATCGAAGCTGTGCTGCAAAACTCTCCCAGTTATAAGAAATATTACATGTTAGTACGATGAAACCATCAATCACTAATTCTCTATATTACAAATATATCATTTTTCCACATTTTTCTCCTCATCTATTGCTTGTCTATTACAGTACAGTACAGTATACAGTACCGTTAAAAGCAAGTTAGAGGTACTTATTGAATACAACGGGTTCCACAAATTAAGAATGAGAGTTCGTACCTCAATATTTCGACCTCTCGGCTCCAGCTTCTTCCAGCGTATAAAAGGGGGCGGATTCCCCGACATGATGCATTTGAGCTTGAGAGTCTCGTTCTCCAGCACCGTCTGCAGAGCCGGAGACCGGTAGACGAGTTGTGGTGCTCGAGGCGGCAAAGATCGACCCGGTCGAAGATTGATGATGACGTCACCACCTGACTTGAGTGTCCGCAGAATGACGTTATTGGCTGTGCATGTGTACTGAAGACCTTGATCCTCCTGTGTGATCGAGGCAATGTGCAGGTTGCCTGTTGGAGGGAGGACAGGGGGAGAGGGGGGGGGTGAGGGGGGATTTTTTTATAATTTAGTGAAATGCCAAAATACTAGAAAGCTATACAATAAATTAATATAGAACTTATCACACAAATAATAAAGTATACAAATATCATCAGCAAGATTTTGCATTACACGTTCGTCAGGCTGTTATGTACAAAATTAATAAGTATAAGGACAAACATTATATTGAAACCAGATCCTTCTAAAATGTAAAAATGTGTATTTATAAATATATGTATGTAAATAAAAAATATGTAAAAATTATGTGATGCACCTGGCCCGCCATAAAAATGGCCGTTACAACTACATCCGCCATATAAAAAACAGTAATATAAATGATTCAAGCTACCGTTCTATAGGTAAATATAGCTATGTTAAAATCGTATTCATCCTCTGACTGTTGCACCGACATAATAGGCTTATCGGATCAGTCTGACCAATGGCATATTATGCATATATATATATATATATATATAGTATGTGTGGCGTCATCTGTGTTGCGCCATAATCACCTCGGCAAATGCTATTATATCAGTGTACTGTTATATGCGAATCATATTGCGTGAAAATTATGATTTCAGTTTACTCAACGATATTAAAGATTTATAAGCCTCTCAAAAAAATGTTTGGACAAAAAATGGACCAAAGTTAAAAATCTAATGCCATTTCTAATAAATCCAAAATGTAGTAAGTGCTTAAAATGCAAGACAAGGTCAGTTTGCACATTGTGGTATGTATCGATAGATTATTCTAGTAAAGTATAGAACGCAACCATTCACAGAAATTATTTTTGGACTTAGAGAGTAACTATAAAACTATAAAATCTTTCCAACTTAAATCGGTGAAATATTGTATCATGCTATTTGAAATATTTAATTGTTTTAAAATATTTTTGTTGTATTATGTGTGTTACACATGATACAAAACACAAATGCAAGAATTTTTACAAAGCAGCATTAATAAACTCCTTCCATCAAAGAAAATTCGTATAATCATTTAACCAAAATATTCATTCTCCAATGTTTTAAATGAACTACATATTTTTGAAGTATATAATAACGATTTTTTAATGCAATCACTCGATATTTAAAATATCACAAACTAAACACTTTGAATAAGATAAATCTTTGCTAGTAATACTTATATGTTAAAGGCAATAAGTAGAAATGCTGCTAGCATATAATATCTATCATAATATAATTCTTTGTGGCTTTATTTATGTACAGCATTGATATGTTTGTAGTCTAAATAATTGGACTATAATAAATAACCAACAGCGTTGAAATACAGTCAGAAATGTTTATATATCTCAATTTATATGTAAAAAATACTAATTCTAAAATATAACGAAAATGCTTTATTCGTGCTATAACCTCGATTTTGTTGACAAATTCGAAAAATATATCAAACTAAATTTCAATTACGTAATCATTAACAAATAACATTTTATCAGGATTGACATTTACCAGTGACATACGATTACGCAATACATATATACACCCATTATATTTATTTACAATAAATATGACATTTATTCAGAAGATGAGATGCAATTTCCGAATTTGTATTGTAAACATTATTTCAGTTTATATAAAATGCATTATTTTAATTGCATCCATAAAATGCGAACGATTTAATGTGAGCAGTTTTGAAAATAGTTGAATACAAGTATAGTAATAATAATAATAATGTAATTATTAAACATCAACAAAATTGAAAGACTACATACAATAAGGTTAAAAAAACTCACAGAAAAATAGTGTCAAAATAATAAAATTAAAAAAGCAAGCAATGAAGTGTAAGGATTAGGTATCATCACTTAACAGTATCCATAGACATTGAATGAAAAATTGATAACAAATGACACAATTATCTATTTTTTAATATTTCTTATTTCATTATACATAATAGCTTTAAAACTAACATACGCTTTTGAAATAAAGACTAAACATATTGTAATAATACAATATTTATTTGCATGTATACTGGTTTTGAGTTTCTTTCATTGAGTCATTATAAAATAATAAAACAGTTTATACAATAAACAAGGCAGAAAGTCTTAGATTGGTACATAAATACTTTTTTTCTCGAGACGTTTCGTTTGTTTTCATCTACCGATTATTATACTGGACACCTGAACAATTTATCAAAGTATTGGAAAAATGAAATATTAAGGTTAATCTTTAATTTGACAATGGATATCTGTGACAGAGATATCTACTTAATATTAGAAGCTGCAAACTATCACAGTATATAATAAAAAGAAACAAAAGCCATGTATAAATATCTAAGTAATAAAATATTCAAATAAACGATTAGTTTATGTAAACAAGTATATACAAATATTATCATAAACAAGTATATTCAATAATAATAAAACAGTTACACAATAAAGAAATAAACAGTTCACATTGATAAAAAAAGACTAGAGAAGTGTTTTTGCTTCACAGACGTTCATGAGAGGTGTGCAATGTGTTTTATATAAAAAGATTCAAAACCAAAACGGAAGTGGTAAGATATTGTGTAATCATAATTTCCATTTAAACTATTTTTGTTTATTTAGAATTTGGGTCTTGAAATGTAAGAATACATGCACATTTCTTTAAAAAAACTTATGATCAGATAGCTATATGATAACAACAACCCACTGTTGCGTTATAATTAGATCAAGAAAGTGATCTTAAATAGGTTCAGTTTATGTATATTTATATTTGGGTTCTATTAAGCATGTGAGGATAAAACTCACCAATTTCATACAACTTCTGCAAAACATGACAGTAAAATAGTGAAATAATACTGTGCATCTATTGGCATGCTTAGATGTGAAATATCATGTTCTAAAGGTACACAATTTTCAGCCCACTTTTAGTGTTATCAAAACAGTTGCATCTGGCGACATTCTGCTCTTATAACAGACCCCTCCCATGAACAAGAATAATATTATCTTATTCACTATATCTCTGTTTAAAATCAACAGCAAAAAGATATCGTTTATTCAATCTTAAACTATATTAGGATATAAACGAATCCCATCATATCACACGTATGGATGTGCCAGATTCTATGCTGACTATTATACAATA
Source organism: Invenusta paracnida (assembly GCA_036023295.1). Taxonomy (NCBI): domain Eukaryota; kingdom Metazoa; phylum Platyhelminthes; order Proseriata; family Coelogynoporidae; genus Invenusta; species Invenusta paracnida. The sequence goes on from JAYRBW010062919.1 coordinate 12,833, forward strand.
ATAATGTATCAGATTTAAATCTGTTCAGAAAATATTAAGTGATTAGAAAACATGTACCCCATATTATACTCCTTCATTTTACTAAGACTTACAAGATTTTAAATAAATGTCTTTAATAAATTAAAAGCTTTCATTAAGTAAATAGTTTTTGTTTTATATTTTCCATAAAATATCTCATTAATATATTAGTCTACATACTTAATCTACATATATTGTTTGCATAAAACCATATTAATAGATTTTATGTGCAATACTTTGAAGATAAAACCATAATAATTTATTTTATATCTTCATTTGTACAATATTACCAAAGCTTTGAAATTTGTAAAATAAAACCTCTAATAAGAATATTTAAAGGCATATTAAAAAGATCCAATACTAAATTTCACTTAATTTGTAGTTTTTGTAATTAAAAAAATTATAAATAATTGTATGTGATGAATACCATTTTTTAAATATTCTTTTTACCAAAATTGTACATAATATGTTTTTATAAGACTGATTCAAAATGTAATCGCATTTTGCACATGTTCTTGTGGGATTAGACAATTATATAATGCAATATATATGTCAATTGAACGTTTTCATCCAACCTTTAATAAAGCTTCATTTATAAGAGCTTTAAAATATGTATTTATATACATTTATTCATTTATACATTATTTACTAACGTATATTATTTAGAAATTCATATCTCGTCACATGCATAAATACCGTTATATACTCATATAGACCCTACATATACCGAATATATATGTTTACAAGTACATGTACTCGTGTAAGTTTAATACTGCTAGTATATAAAATATATTCGAGGTAGAAATTCACCACATTCTATCTGTATAAACAATAAAATGATGTTTGCATAAATGTTATCATTTTAGCGTGAGCACACATATCACATGCATCTACATATATACAAAGTTGTCAGAGAAAATTAGTGTCTGAAATATGAAATGCCTCAATTAGCAGTCGCATCATGTGCATATACAATGCTTATCGGTAGGGATAAAACAATTGATTCATTAAAGTATAGCCGCCCTTTTATTAGATTATATATTTGTCATCATCTTTTTTCTGTTTAACCAGTCAAGCAAATCAGATAGAATCTAATATATAACTCTTCAAAGATTTAATACGAAATTAAAAAGACTGATATATGGTGGGTGGCCTGCACGCAAAGCCTGATAATAAATATTTGTCCAATTATCAACTGACGCCTTTCATGTACCACCAAACAAGACTACATTATTCATCCCGTACACGTACATAATATACATTTAAACATAGCATTAAAATGCCTGCTGGGACATTCCTGAAATGTCAGAATTTTGCAAAGAAAACTTGTATGTTCAAGGAAATTAAATGACACTATTATAGCCGATTCCTTCTCCGGCCCAAGCCGTCTTCAAGTGAAACCCCACCAGCCATCACAGAATATAATCCCTCCCTTTACTACATACTATAAAATGCAATGCACGAATGCATCAACTTCTAGCGACAGTGTTGCGCAGATTTGTTTCACTTACATAAACTATAATTGACAGCTAGTTAATCTCTGTTATGTCGTTCTTATCGGAAACACTGATTATCAATTTAGTAGAATATATACAAGAAAATATTAGGCGTCTCCCATATCCAATAGTATCACAAGTACCGCTATAATGTCAGAAATGATAATATACTTCAAATAAATAGCATTCAATAATATATATATTTTCATATCTTGTTTGATTTAATAACTCTAGTAATTTTCATATATTTCTAATAAACGGTATAGTCACGATGGTAAACGATGATATTTGTGTCAAGACACAAATTGAATAAATTGTGGTATTCATGCGCTCCAAATAAAAGGCAGATTTTCAGAAAAAATGTCCACTAAATAACTTTACTCGCAAAAGCACTATCCCAATGATAAAGCATATTATAAATAAATGTGGAAGAGAATTCCTTTAAGATGTGTATAAAGTGCGCATATAATATTTTAAATAAAAATTACAAAAAACTATATTCCTACTTTTAGGAAATTATTTGTCATCTTTCATTGAAAGTACACATTCTTATTTTACGTGAAATAACGATCAATTATTTTAAATTAACCAAGACAAAAATATGCTTAATTTATGGTATTATTAGAATAATTAATACTTTATATTTAAAAATTTTAATATAAATTAATAATGCAATAATTTAGATATTGATTTATTTATATTTATTACAATTATATAATTATGTACATATTTATATAATTTATAAATAATTTGGTAAACACTGATTTTATGAAGAGGACTACAGAGAGTCAATATTGTGGAAAAATAGGTTTAATATTACAGTATATTCTATTATACTAGTGCTACTGCTACTTATACATTATGATGTAGCTGCATTAGAATGATGTCGTCCAAGGTTATGAATTAAAGGGGAAAAAACCATAGAGCTACAAACAACATAATGAACAAATCGTCGGTGGTAAGAATAAGTGTAGGAAGCGATGGGATTACCGGTATCCAGCAGGTACTCAGTCAATGCATTATCAGACGTAAATGTTATCCTTGCTGGCTTACACCCTTAGTTCAGTCTTAGCGCAATTATCTTCTCCTGCCAAAGATCCTTATACGTGTAAGTATGAAATGGAGATTATTCTCACTAAGAATTGAGGTCTACTAGAGACACTTACCTATTCTATAGACAACTTCCTCCAAAAAACGTGTGTAACTAGCAGTATACATTTTGCATATTAAAGTGAAATCTGCTCTGTATCCTACCTACGCTTATAATATGTAAATATTTCTCATAGAGGTAATCTTTAATCAATAAAAAATCAATTCACTATTGTATTTAAATAAAATATTTTTAATTGACATCCAAAAACAAAAGTTCAAACTATATGAGTGTAAGATAAATACGGCACAAATAAGCAAATATACAAAAAAATTGAAATTTGTAAGCTTTTTGTAAGCTCGTATTAATGTAAATTCTTTAAAATATCATAATGAGTGTCATTATCTTTCTAATGAACAGTAATTCTAATAATAAAAAAACCCTAATCTCCTTTGATATCTTAAAAACATACAATATTTATTTTGTTCTAAAGCTACATTACTCAACAGTAATTTAATTTCCACAGAGTTTATCATAAACCAATTATAAAACTATAAAACGTAAACATTTCTAAATTTAATAACTAAATATTAAAATAAAGCTCATAGTAAGATAACAGTAACGTTTAAGGTTTACAAACATTATTATGACCAGTTAATAAACTATAATATTACTAGTTTTATTACATATAAAATATGATTCAAATTGTCTATAAAACATATGACTTCAGCAGACACTTTATATGAAATAAATAATTTAAAAAATGAAACCATTCATCTATAAAGAAGAACTTTACAAACTCCTTTCTGGATTGCGTTCATAATAGTCAACACATAACTTAACGTGGAATTTGATCAGAAAACCATTTTATTAACAAAGTAATCATATTATTTGACAGTAAATTCTTTTATAAAAAGCAGTTGTTTTTACGTCGCCGGTGATGATTTCAAAAGGCGGTATTATTTCTTATTTTAATGTATTAAAAATTAGTAAAGTTATCGATAATCTTCAATGATTTTTATACTAGAATTAAAAATGAAATTAATGATTTATGTGATGAATACGTATGTATCTTTGATTAGGATTTACTATTGGCAAGTTAAAGTTTAGACATTCAAATGGGGGTGATGCATGTAAAAACTTAAATAGAAGTCTAAAATTTACCACGCAGTGTCAAAATCCAGGATGTCTACCAAAATTCGACTAAAAACCATAAATATTAATAATTTCATCTTTATTAAAACCCTTTACAACTCGTAAATTGTATAACTAGTAAACATATAAACGTGAAAAATTTGTTTGAAATTGAGTAACTATTTTGTGTTTCACATATTCTTGTTCAACTATAGCTATCAATAGTTCTCAATCAATATGAATGTAACAAATATTTATTAGCAATTTTATATCAATACGTATAACCTTTGACCACCAAAGTGGAAGCTCCTTGACCTAATCCAATAAATTAATGTATATACCAATAGTCCCATTATAATAGTGAAAGGAAAATAAGATATAAACTGGAGCTGATGAATAAATACTTTTATTCCAAACACGAATCCTCGCCGTTTAGACAGTCTCGTCAGGGGTACTTCAGACAAACTGAGGGAAGATTGCATTAATAGATAGTTAAGAATAGGATACGTCACCAGATTAAAACTCTTGTAGTTTATGTATATTGCTTTATTTTAATCTGATGATGTAATCCCTGTACTCTCAACTGTCTATGTATAACATCTTCTCTCAGTTTATTAAGAGTACCTTTTTGTGGGGCAGTATAATAGCGAACTTTGGGTATTTAATAAAGACATTTTTCAGCAACTAGCTTATATATTTTTGTCCTTTTCACTATTCTTCGCAGGGATATACGCATCTTTCTACAATTATAGTCAAACTTTATCACATACATTAAGTCACGACATAGATTTAGCACCCACGATAGATGATAACTGATACAGCTTAAGGAAGAGGAACAGAATTGCTCAAAACGGATAAGTCGTGCTATGGGTATTACCAGAAGTCGAACCCAATTTGACGAGACAAGGTTGATAGATGATAAAATTAGTGAGACCCCGTACCTTCAAGATCCACAGCTCTTCGACTGTCCTCGCTGATGAAGTCCATCTTGCCCTTGAGGAGAGTGGCCCATTGGACAATGGCCGGTGGTCTACTGTAGGGCACAGAGCACCCGAGAGATACGTTGGCTCCCAAGGGAAGAGACAGAGTCCTCACGCCGCGTTGCTCGAAGTCGCGGATTTCTATCCAAGAAAGAGTGTCACAATTAGCTGTATATCAGGCATGATAACATTCTTATCAACGTGGAACTTAAAATGCACAAATTAAGAAATAAATGTTTGGTGTTATGTGGATTAGATGTCACTAAATCTACATTTAACACAATAAAAAGGTGTTTTGTCCAATTTCTAACACATGCATTAGTATCTTACGAAGTATAAACAAATAGATTATAGTATACTACACTCACTGAAATGTTTTAAATACAATATCAATATTTTTTAAGTATTCACTTATTTTTTTCAGTTTGTAAGAATTAATTCAAATTGAAAATATGTTAACTGAAACTTTATTTTGCTACTAAACAAGAATAAAAAACAAAAATTTCATAGAGGTGAAAAGTAAAAAAAAATTATAGTATTTGAAGATGTAACACATATATCTGTTCATTTATTACTTTCAATATAAAGTTACTTGCAATTCATTATACGAGTAAAAAACGTTTCAATAATGCTTTTTAACTATTTTTGTACACAATTTTTTGTATATTTTGTATATATTATACCTATTGTTCTAAATAGTTCTAATAATGGATTATATGATAAATTAATAATGAATTTAAAAAAACTCATATAACTACCGAAGAACATTCTATACAGTTTATTTTCGAAGTGAAAAGACATTTAAAACTTGATGCACAGGTTTAATTTATTTTGCTTAGATATTATTTGTATTTTATGAATTTCCAAATAATTAATATTATTTCAAGAGAACAATAAAACAATTCAGTAACTTAAAATAAATATGGTTTTCTGATAAAGTAAATGCATCGATATATTTTGAGATTTTAAAAATAGTGTCACCAGTGTTGAATATACTCGTATATTAATGATTTAATAAACTACTTGTAAAAATCATCATTTTTAAGCTAATTTAACTTATTACATATTTTATAAAAGTAGACAAGGAAAAATAATATTCTCAAAATGCTAAAATATTTCAATAATACATTTTTAATTGAGTATAATGCTTTTCGTTCAAATGATATATATATATATATAAATAATAATACGACACATATATAACGTAATTAAGCATTTCAAATGTCGAGTCGTTTTTTTAGATATTTAAAGAAAATATATCTTTAAAACAGATAATAATTTTCTTAAAATATACATTAGAAATATTTTTATTTTCAGTTATGACCTAAGCAGTCATGTATGAGTACTCAGTTAATTAAGGTAAGCAATAAAAACTTATATTTACACAAAAGAAATTAAAACTAAACAATTTTTAACAAATAACACGCACATTTCTGAATATGAAAATAATGGAAATTTACTAGAAAGATCCAATGATAATTACTTTTCTGCTTTAAATAAATTTTCTTCAACATTGAACATGCAGCTAATGAAAAATTTGAAAAATTTATTTCACCTCTGTATATTATTAGTCTAATAACAAAAAACTTGCAGATTGCGAATGAAAGAATCTATTCTAAATCCTCATTTTGATGTCAAGAAGGCTAACAGAGCATATAGCAGAAGAACTTTTCCGCTATTTTAAATAAGGTGTTATGCACATACAAAACCAAATGGGCATGTATGATGAATATACCTGTAGCATAAAAGGTCCCATCCAGTTATCTAATTATACATGAGAGAAAAGCCAGACGTCAATGTCTCAAAAGGTCCATCTTTTCCATTCAATCTACAAACACTTCTTAGTTTTCAAGCGTTTCCGTCAACGCCCATGATTTCTTCTCCTCCCTCCATCTCAATTCAATCAAATCTTAATTGTAGGTTTCTGAAAATATTCTATAATTGATCCCCCGGTTTATACGAGTACCTGAGCATTTCTTAAAATGAAACCAAGGGGTGTATAATACCATAAATTTTAACATAAAGTTGTTGGGAATATGTCATTATCGTAATTTATAAATAACCAATATTATTGAACCTCAATGATGTGTTTTATGTGATTAATCTAAATAGACAATTTTAATATGACATATTATGGACTAAATTAAAGCCGGCATGAACGGAGCTTATAGATAACAACACAATGATTCTAAATCTATCATTATATTATAATGCACAATAATGCAGCATATTGTACATGAGCACGTATTCGCCACTGTTGTTCTACTATATATTGGTGATAATGGTCTTTAGTTATCAACACGTCTGAAGGTATCCTCCTTTCCTAACAGAATATCTTTATAAAGGAAACACTGGCTTTCAAGATACTTCAGATTATTTAATACACAAAAGGTACCTATATACTTTTAAGCCCACGAGACAAGATACTCACAACGGAAATAGTACCATTTTCAGTGAAAAATACAAGCAGTTTAATATTTTAATATTTTAATCTTATAACAATTATACAGATACTCCTCATAAATCATCAAACTAAAACTATAGAACTCCTTCCAATTTGATACGTCTGAAGTGATTAGGTCACACATGCGTGTATTAGCCTCCATGGTCAATCGCACGAAAGAGAACCACATGGCACATGTCACCAACAAGAAAACAAGTTTTTTCTCTTGTTTTATTTAAATATATATACACACAATATCTTCTATTTTTACATATGTATGTAGTAGATAATATACAGAAACGGAACTTCTGCATGAAGAAGAAATTTTCTGAGAATACAATTTGAATACAAATATGAAAATATACCTATACACGTATCCTGTGCGCACAAAAATATGAGAAGAACTGAAATCAGATAATCGATGCAATTTTGACTTCACTATATGTAATATCATCCGATATATGTATGCATGTCTGAGAGACTTATAGTGTGTGTGACTGTGTAACATAAGCTATTTTTGTGGACTACGACTTTGCATCGTTTCTTTCTTAGATTGAAAAAACTGAACTACTTTCTTTTCTTTGAACGACCACTCCCAAAACAGAGAGAATTAGATTCATATTTGATATAGCGTGGAAAGAAAAACTTATTCAAAAGTATCATGTTAAGCGTTCACTGTAACAAATCTCTTATACATGACATCATGATTTTATAACAACAACTAATCATGTTTATAGTTTACGCGAAATGTCCAGTAAATTCTGTTACTTCGTTCTAATTTCTATTTTCAACTGTATAACAAAATATTTACAAAAAAAGTGTATTCCTTTAGAAAATCTGTCTGTTTGCTACATTACTTCTGCTATTTCCTTAATTACAAGGAATAGAATGCATTGGATATATTTAGGAAAATATGTAAAAAATACACCAAAATATTTATTAGTAAAAAATTCAAACATCTGCGTTTAAAGAATTTGACTTTACAGATAGACTAAATACAAAATAGAGCACAAGTAAATGCAATATATATCCAATTAATTTGATGCAATATGCAATATATTTTAAATCAAAATTCTTTAAGAAAAATGCAGAGTATATTAAACAATTTATGTTTCATTCATAAAGCTCTAAACAATACACCCCTGGATTCTTATATAAAATGTTTCAAGAATGCACTTTTTTTTAATAGAACTATATAAATATAGAATGTACTCGCATATATCAATACATCTAAACCATATTATTCCTATAACTAAAAAACAAAACAGTTCAATATAAATCTCAAACTAACATAAATGCGCGTTTATTTTATTTGTTTCTTAGTAGTGCAAATCTGTAATTAAAATTGATCTTAACTAAAATATACCGCAAAAGAGTTAAAGAATTTGTAAAGCATTAAAAATTTAACCATTTGTTCAGACATATTAGCATGTAAATTTCTGTAATATAAAGCAAACATATAGAAATAAAAAAGGCTAAAAAAATGTAAAAGTTAATAATCAATGTTAAATCAATAATCAAAGTTAATCAATAAAAACCCAAACTTTCGCCTCTCAACTTGAAGGCATAATAATGTGGACTTAAAAGGCAAAAGCTTGGGTTTTGTTAACTCTTGTAAACTCTTTAATTGTAATCTTCCTTTTATTTTGCTTTCTGTTTGTCCCTTTTGCTTATCATTTCCAGTTGTTTCGTTCATATTTAAGTGCATTTTGCTGCACATAAACAGAATTCTGACTCTATAAATTTATATGTACAGTCATTTCAAGTATAATCACGACGTCTAAATATGTATTATAATAAAATGAATTTAAAGGTATCATATTTTTCTGTTTAAAATAAAAACCGTTAAAGTAGTATTATGTCATAGAAGAATGTCACTCTCCGCTAATATTTATTAAAATATGAATAACACAGAGTAATGAACCATAACGATACAATTACCTGTCTTACTAAATTAGCATTAATCGATTAAAATCCAGATTTGAATCTCACAAGCTTATGTACACATACATCTTGACATTGGAGATAAGTATTTAAAGAATGAAGAAAAACTGGACAGAAAGAAAAGGATCTCCACCTCTTAGGTGATCGAACAAAATGGGTCACCATGCACGCATCATTGAACCAAAACGCCAGACCTTTGGGAATTGTGAAATCGTTTCACAAATTTCATGCCATAGGCATACCCAATATGTATGTTTGTACGAATATATTAATCTACAAGATATATAAATATGATACAGAGGCAGAGTTAAATGTAAATGTGCTATGCCTAAAAATACTACAATGTATTTGTAACTATTAAAAATGTACAACTGATAGCTGTATATTTCTATAGTAATCTCTGTTGTACATGCGTGAATTTATTGTTTCTATTGTAATCTTCATACTGAATGAGAACCCATGTAAAATACAAATAGCTCAAGGATAATGTTTTCCATGTTTCAGTTCAAAAGAATAAAAACAGAAATCCAATTAAATATATGTTTACGTCATACCTACGAGATTTTTATTTTTCCACCGCATGTTATGTCAATATGCTTAATATGTAAACGTTTATAATTAATCAAAAAGAGTAATCAGGTTGTTATTAACACAAATAAGTCTCAAAATGTATTTTTACGTTTATTTTGTTCAGAATAAACCTAGTAAAGGTCATAATATAAATAGACGAATATTAAATATTATACTTATATTTTTTATATAAAATTTATATTTTACTTTCAGGTTTCATCTATTATACAAGCTACATTGAATCAAATACATTTACTAGTAAGATCAATTATATAATACAGCAACTTTAACTAAACATAATGAAGTATAACACAGCAATTTTTTAATCTTCACCTTTAACTTCTAAATAGACTTACTATAAGAAAGCTTCACAGGATGAAAGGTTATCTATTCATTCGTCTAATTTAAATGAAAAGAACATAATTTAATTTAATTTAATCATAAAACATATCGATACGAAGTCCAAGTGCAAGCAATAACTATAATAAAATATATATTGAATTTATTAAATCAAATCTTTATAACCAATCAATAATAAACTATCATACATAGTGCAACATAAATACGTCATGATATACATAATGAAAAGTCATGTGTTCACAATATGTTTATAAAAGCCATAAACATACAATACTACGGTTATATTTCAATCTTAAGTTTGTCTTGTCAGAATTAATTAAGTGACACGTTTTAATAACTTATAATTTCTATAGATCATAAATTAAAAAAGACACCTATCCACCCTTCGAGTCTCTTGTATGTAGTGAGGAACTTTTTCAAGACTTCAACAAAAGATGAGACTAATTATTCTCTAGATATACAATCAATATTTAAGTTATGAGAAATGATACCTAAGCTACCTTATATACGTACGTATTTGGGTATAACATGCGTGTGTATTTTCAGTCAATATTTAGCTAAATTAGTGTCATACAAATAACTATGAACCGTAGACAGTAGTATGGCGTATAATGAGAAAATAAATCAATTTAAAAAATGCGTAGAATGTACTCAGCCCATAAATGTACATAATATATCCTATATAATGGTATTCTGATAACTTGCATATTGCATATTTAATTTTTATTCTGTTGTGGTAAAATATTTATGGATTAAAATTATTCAAGTTCGCATTTTAGAAAACACAAAAATGAGGAATAACTCACATAATTTCATAGTAGTTAAAAATGTTATCAATGTATACCTTTATGTATAGATAAAAAGAATGCTTTTTGACATTAAAACACATGACCTTACATAGGTACAGTTATTATAAGGTCAATTTTGTCATATATAAATATATATAAATAACTTATAATACCTTGTAATATATAAATATATATCCTATATGTCAGCTGATATAACATAAAACCTAACCCTGTAGGGTTCTATGACTAAATTTGAATTCAATGATGATAATTTTCAGGCAATATATTATTTTATTTTATTATCGGTAAACTTTGAACGTGTATTTCGAATTCTATTTTATAATATAGCTATACAAAATGTTACAGTATATAGTAACACTTTTGTATTGAAAATTAAAGTCATATAAGACGTATTATAATTTCGAAACAAGTAAAATGGCTATTTAATTCTTTTTAACCTATATGTCATGTTACTCATAACCATCAGCATAAATGATGCTCGGGAGATAGACTGAGTAATTTTCTATTTCTATGGACAAATACACAATTTTTGAGGAATTTAACATTGCTAGTCTTTTTGTCTTGCCTTTTAGAAGTTAGCAAAATTTTAATCCTGTTTAAGTATAAAGAAAAAGTGGTTCATTAAAGTGGTGTGAGACGAACTTGATTCAGAACGTTAATTAATTTTGATATCTTCCAGGAGATATTGACACGAGAAAACACTGCATGTATGGAGTCTCCTATGAGTATATTGTATACGTGTAAAAATCAAAAATATTTCGTTTTAACACATTGAAATTGTGTCATTGTTAACACAAGTACATGAATACTGGTTCATATTACGTTGTTTGCGATTATAAATAAACTAGGACTGAATAATTTTTTACTATATCTGGTTAATTATTTGCCTATTTAATCATATCAAGTGATTTAATTCTATTGCTTAAATATATACACATTTGAATTTTACTTGCCTCCGATAAGGAGGTGTAATCCCGAAATATAAAGCTATATAAAAAAAATTCAATATTTCTGTTATCGTATTTCTTCATTTTAGTAGCAACAGTAACTTAAATAACTACCTATTGAAATTATGGTTTCTCTATATATGCAAGAATATATAAAAGTATCATGTTGTTCATTATATAGTTTAAAATGGTCAATAATTTAATATTTAGGTAGAATTTTTAAAAGTAGAAACATATAGTGGTGAATTCATATTTCTATGTTCTAATATTATAAACAGAAGAAATAAGATAGGTCCATGAATAGATATGCATATTATATACTCTTATTTATGTATTCTAATATTTTAATAGCCGAATAATAGCCAACTTTTAGTACTAGTAGCATTAACGTAATATATATCAAATAATTTAATAATGATTAAGTACAGAAATTATATATATATATATATATATACTCGATTATATATTTCAATTACACCTCTTGTAGCATTTAAAGGTTGAATACTAATCAGTCTTTAAGTTATCCCAAGAGATCTTTTGATATTTAATCCATATTAATTATAATAACATAAAGCACAAACATCCATAAAAAAGTACTCCCACATAACGTTGTCATTATTTTATATATTATACAATGAAAATAAGTTTCGTCTTTAAAAATTTTCTCTTCGCGATTTCCAACGATATTTAATGTTTGTAACTTAGGCTTACAATGTAGTTATTAGTAACGCAATGTATCTATTTTGTTTTAATTTATGCAGAAATATTCGTATCTGGTCATTTTGCATACTTTTACATTTTACGTTGAAATTTAATAAATATTCAATTTGTATTTATTATCTTTTTAAGTAACAAACAAAATTGTTGTATCTAATATTATGGATTCCTTTCGGTCAAACGTTTTTTTACTCACCAGCTTCTCTTAAGTAGCTGGTAACAGAGAGAGACCGGCCGTGCTTGTTGAATGCCACACACTGATAGACGCCAGCGTCGACGGCGGTTGGCTGACTGATCTGAAGAGTTCCTTCACCCGGCCACTTTATGAACCGACGAAGATCCGCAGCCCAGTTGAACTCATTGCCATCCTTGTACCAGATAAATCTGATAGGTGGTTGGTGAGAAGAATGATTTCACATTTCACTTCAATATCTATATCTTAACAGAATCGTTGAAAGAATTTAATAGTTCAAATATATGACACAATGATTAGTTCAGAAATTTAGCTTTTTGGTTGAAAATAATAAATTGTTTTTGAATTAATGTTTATGGATATTCAACAAGAATTTTTTTTACAAAAACTGGTTAAATCACACAACCTCTTTAAAAAAATTGTAAAAAAAAATATTTTATAAAAAATTGATAAGATTTGGTAAGTGTTCAATTTATTTAACATACATCATCATATTTCGAACAAGAATGTCGCAATATATCTTTATCTAGCAAGTAATATAACAATACGTAAAATAAAAAGTTTTACAATCTTCAGAGATGTGCCAAGAGATACAATAATTTATGCTTCTTCAATTAACCTCCTTGCCAGGAGCCTTTAGGCAATGAAGTACTAATAGAATCAAAATGTATAAAAATGCCTATAGCAGCGATTTTTATTTTAGCAATCATTTGTGTTTGTTTATTTATCGATTAATAAATATTCTCAAATATGTTAAGGTTATTTAAAATAAGTATCGAATACCTATAATTACAAGTATAAAAAATATATAACTGCATAATTTACAACGCAAAAATTCTGGAGCGAGATCTTTTACAAAATTCGTTTTTACTTCAAAATCTTTGCAAGTAGATTATTAATTAAAATTACTTTATTCTTAAACACAGCATAATACAAATACCATGTGCGTGGTTGACACAGAATATATATCATATCCCTTTATAATTAGTCAATGCTGCGGGTTAAATATTTTATAATAAGGTGGAGAGGTGAAGAACATGTTTATCTGCAGTGGAGAGGAAAACTACACTTACTGTGGTTTTGGTTTGCCCTTGGCTACACACGGCAGCTTGACCGTGAGACCGGTTTGAAAGAGAATAGTTCGCGGAGGCTCCTCTGTCAGGGTCGGTGGATAGCTGACTGTAATACGGGATAAGGGGATGATAATAATATAGCGTCATGGATACGTACATAAGTTTCTTTAAGTAAAAACGCTATTTTTTTAATAGATTTTATATTTAATACCCTAATGTTACTTAACATGACATTTCAATTTAATAATTACTAAAAAATTTGTTTAAAAGATATATTTCACATTAAAAGTAATAACTTCATAGACATTAAAAAATCAGATAGATGTTGGTAATATACCATTTTCAATATCTCTTTTAAAATTTGTATCAGCAAAAAATCAATGTTACTTTTGATAAGATTGAAAATATGCTTCAATTTCTCTATAATTGTCTTGTCAAAATGTTCTACTTAACTCTATGAGTGTATTGCAAAAAATTACTTAAAGCTGCAATAAACAGTCTCTAATATTCATTTTAATGCATTTAAACTATAATTAGTTTACTGTAAACATTATAATTCATGAAAAATTATTAAGCAAAATATGTTTACATACACATACAAGACATACTTACTTGGACATACAAGAGTTGATGTCCAAATATTTTAATAGGTAAAAATATCTGCAAATATATTAAAGTCAATATAATAAGCAAAACGAACGGATACATATAAGGTTTAATTATGTTCTAAGAACATATAACACGCTTACAAGCATAAATGGATACTACATTCAAACATGAATTAAACATTTAAATGACATGTACATATAAAACAGAAAACCTATAAGATGTATCTACCAAAACAAATAAACAGACCATTCAATATTTTAATGTCCCATCAATACAAAAACAGTGTCAAAATAACGGAACGATTTATTAGCCATTTATGTGTTATCAGCATCATCAATCAGCACATTTACCCAGATAATAAGACCTTTATAACAGACATTTCTTCAAGTTCTCCCCCGTGGAGCCGATTTAATATCATGTTATTACCGGCTCCACATGCCCCAAGTACCATCGTTCAATCATCAGGTAGATGCCTTGCAGAATCCCTCAGTATAAGAGCTACAGATCCACTTGATCCCACTTTGTGGAACAACATCCATCAGTTATACTGCTGGCTACCTCTAATACACTGAAGCAACATTTAAAAGTGGAGGGGAGGAGGGAGTGATTTAACAACACCACCGGTGACAAGTTGAGATATAGAAAACAAGACTTCCAGTTAGTTGGCCTTTATGGCGCGGGGGAACGTCGAATGAGGATGTATTAAAGCGAGTGTACACGATAAAAATCTATCAAATACATATATTAAATGTCAGTAACATCTTCATATACACGCTGCTATTTATATACCCGATAAACAACTATTTTTTATAAAGTTTTTATACATATTTAATATCCGAATTATATGTATACATACAATATTATATAATCAATGCAGAATTTTATTTTTGCAATGCAGTTATTTTTCTTAAAATATATTTTTTATATAATATTTAATTACTTTTCGCATATTATTTCTAACATCTTGGAATATTCAAAAAACATTCTAATTATATTTATTATTTTATCCTTCTAAATTTCAAAATATAGAAGGAAATCCATTGCAGATATTAACTGATATATAAATTTAAGCTGTAGAAATCAAGTAATAACAACCGAAACAAACCTGTTAAAATCCTTGGTATAAATACTTAAACGATGTATTAGTAAACTTCTACACGCGTAAAGTTCAAAACAACAACTTATTTTATAATTTAAATCGTTTGGTGTTATGCGTTTACATTGCGAAGATATGCAGTGTAATATTTAGCAGTTATTAATCCACTTCTACGGTTAATAATATGCATTTATGATATCAATATGTTTGAAGAATATTTTAAATTTTTTTAATATACTTTAAAATATTGTTAGAAAAGGCTTAGATAAAGCTATATTTGAATTAATTTATTTATTTTAAATTGTCCGGAATTATTTTTATTTACCTGACAAAATTGCTTACCAAAAACTTTATTTCAAATATTTTGTAAATAGTTTGAACTCCAAAATAGGATGTTTCAACAGCAAAATTTAATAAAATTTAATTTAGTTTCTAAACTGTAGTTTTTAACCGACTTCCAAATAACTTACATAGCACAACGAACTTCAACAAGTCCAGGAGTACCAATGTGGTCAGGAGAAAATACTTCAGTGGCATTCCAGAGCGCTGGCCCCTCCAAAAGTCACCAACCATCCCAGAGAAGCCGTTTGACATCCCGTCCACACCTGCCATTACAAAAGAGAGGGTGGCAAATCTGCATGATAAATGAAATACATGAACGGTACATGTATTTAGACAAGCATATTAGGAATAAGGATTTGGGATCATATATAAATTCCCATATACTCGTATTATAGTTTTCTTATAGTCTCAACATTTAAAAAAATAAATCAATAGACATCAAAGTTTAATATCGGACTTAGTTTCGGTCATATTATCCAATCTTCCCAAAAATGTACGCACGTATGTCACCGGTTATTTCGAAAATAAAATGTGTAGTGAGAGCGGGAAACCAAGAGTTCATTTAATTTTCATTTTGACACTATGAACTGTGAAAAGTATTGGCCATGAATCCGCCCTCTCCCATATTTAGATGATATGCGACTACACCCCCCCCCCTCCCTATCTGCCTCTGTGTAATTACCCTGCCGAATGTGCACGATACGATATTTAGAAGTGGCCTTTTGTTGACTTACTGTCCTTTTTCCTGTCAAAACAGAAATCAATACAATAATATGGAATTTTATAGAGGAGGGGTCGTATATATAGGCGTTGTAAAAAATTAAAAGGGAAAGTGAGCTTACAACTAATTTTTCAAATATAGTTCGTAAAGTATTCTGCACCTCATTCCTTCCCCTCTTCCTTCCCGGGAAAACCCGCCTGATGCAGTACTTTATTGAGACATTGACAGTTAAAAAAGCAATACTATGCAGAAAATATACCGTGCAGTTTTTATAAAGCAAGATTTCTGTATTTATTAAACTCTACCTGTCTCCCTATCATTCATATCTTCCTTCCCCTTCACTGTATCTATATATGAACTTCGTACCTAATACAATTAAAATTATCATTAGTCGATAATTTATGTAGGTATATTAATAAATAGGACAAATGGCTGTTTGAATAAAAATAACAACTTCCAAAGGTGTTTCAAATCGATTATAGGCATAACTAAAGTTTGGCCATAAAAAAACGTTCAGGTACACCTATTATTTATATTAAATAACAAAATTATTTTTTTGTTATGGAATTCCCAATGATTAACACACTTTGAATAGTTGACTGATAAACAGAAATATATATAGGTAATAGCAGTTTCATGAATTTTATATGCATAACTTATAGGTGTTTCAATTTATATTCACAATACAATTTTATTTGTAAGTTTAGAAAAATGCTATTTTATATTATTACATGAATACATGAATACATGAATACATGAATACTACAAATTTTACTCATAAATTTTTATATTTTGGAGATTAAAATTAATATTGAAATACCTATACTTTATATATTTTTTATTTTCAAGTGGGATAAGATTTTTTTTTTTTTTATATTTTTAAATTTATATTAAATAAAAAATCATAGTAAATTATTACATGAAGTGAAGTTTGGTTAATTACGCAAGTGAATATACATATTTACATATCATGGTTTACATATTTGCAGGAACAGATAGCAGCGTAAATATAAAAATGAAAATGAAATTATATACAATGCCATAATTTGAAATAGGAATAGTGAAAATTAAAATCTAAAATCTAAAAAAGCAAAAATTTAACACACAGTTTGACACAGAATAAAAATTAACAATTTATACATAAGACTTTTTTAGCTATAACATGCTCTAGGTAATTTAACTTTACTCAAAATGCACATATAAATTTTATATAAAATGAAATATATGTAGTAGCGTATTTCATAAATACAATATTAACAATAAGTGTCAACAACAACGAAAATAATGAAAATTGTTTTAGAAATTCATAGAAATTATAAGCATTCCATAACTATACGATTATATGTTATTAGGATTTTTCAAATTAAAGTCAGGTTTTAAACATTAACACAATTTAAAAATATGTATTTTGTTATGTATAAAGATACCAACTCACAGGTCCTAATTAATTGGATAATTTTAATCTTCATATATTCATAAAAATATATACTTATATGTATGTATATACATATTACAGATAGAGTTGAGTGTACAGCTGTTACAATATATATAATTCATAAGATTTGTTATCACAAAAGGTGTTAAAGTTCTAAAAACAAAGTTAAAAAACTGCATATTAAAAACTTTCTCAAACAAACAAAGTAGTTAAGATGAATAGGGCAAGCAATGTGGATTGGGGGGGAGGAGAAAGGACACTAAAGAAAGAAGAACACAACACCCTGCTCAATCGGGATGAAAAGAATTTCGTGGATATCAACCCGATCGACCGCATTCAACTTTTATTAAAGATGTGTCTCATAAGCCACCAGTCTGGATAGTGGCAGCGGTCGCGGGATTGTGTCTCGGTGCCCTCACAGTGTATTCCCCCCCCCCCCCTATCAGTCTTTCCAAAAGAAACACCAGAAATGGAGAAAGCTTCTGGTGGCTCTTCCATCACCTTTCCATCCCTGAATAGGGGGATGTATGTATGGAGTAACCTTACGATACCACTCTACAACTAGCAAGCAGTGCTAACTCCGCGCATGGCTGCAGTGGTTAAAATCAATTAGAATAAAAGGCAAAAGAAGGGAAGTGTGTGATTTGATCAGAAACTCAGGCGTTTGATAAGCGCGTACTATTATGATAACCGCTACGTATACTGCTCTACTTTGCTATTCCAGAGGCACCTTTGCTGCTCTTCTTTCAAGCAGGACTGATCGCGAGCGATCCTTCGAGGGTGTGAGTTCAACAGTTCTCAACGGGGATACTAATCCTCTTACAACCCTTCGTTCTTCGGATGGCTACTGGTTGTTCTATATAGCCTCAAAATGATGGGACGAAGTTACATTTGGGGGGAACGGACAGGACAATAAAGTCTCTAATCCGGCCTTTTATATGCTCACTTGCACTCAAGTCGTTTCTTCATCATACCTGATTTGTTTTATTAAAATCTACAAATATGTTTTTTGTATGCGCTATTTTAAAAATAATCCTTTGCCTGCTAAAACTACTGTCACATACTACTGTTAGTCCAATATGCATTTCATTATATAACTGGTTTCTTTTATAATTTTTCATCAAATTGTAATACTAATTTACTGGAAATTAGAAATCTTAATTTGTTCGTAAGTAAATGAACGCTTAAATACTAAGATAACACAAATAATTTAACTAATTTAAAAAACATCCATGCAGAAACTTGTACACAAAATACACATTTCAATTCAATGTGCTTTTAAAGGAAAATATTCCAATTACGAAAAATACAAAGCTTTGATTTTGTTACTAATTTGCAATAAGTGATTTGGAAAAAAATTGTTTTTACTTTTATATATTTTCTTTATTTTAAAAAATTTGATATGATAAAATAATTATAACAGTATTGATAGTAAAAAAATACGCACTATATATATATATATATTCTAATAATATATTTCAAGTATCGTATATTAGTACCCATAAAACATTTCAAATAAAATGAAGAAGTACAATTTACTTTAATTCTGAAAAAGTATAATGTGTGAGAAGACATAATTACTTCAAATTAAATTAAAAAATTGTACTTAATAAATGTTCACTGTGAAGACAATAATTACAAGTATATGCAGTATATGTATAGCATACAATGTCAGTGTTAGTTTATATTTTAAATTAATGAAATTATATATGATTGTTTATAGTACGGTGCTTTTAATTCTGGCCACAAGATATATAAAACTATCTTATAACATACTGTAATAGCTTTACTTTTATAAAGTATTGTTCTTTATACATACATATACATATTAATTAATTATTTGAATTCAAATACTTCCATCTTTTAGCTTTAAAAATCAACAATTTTAAACAAAATTCAACGTATTTTTATATTTTTAAATATAAACGAGTATAAATATTATTACAACTTTAGTTGAATTTAAAAGTCTATTTGTTAAGAATTTAAAAAAAGATTAGTGTTTTCAGCTGTTAACCAAAAATGTCCATTGGAATTTATGCAAAAATGTATACACCTCAATACATCCAATTTGGAGAAATTATTTTTTCATTTTTCAATACATTTTAATGGAGAATACTCATTAAAATAAAACAAAGTGCCGAAAAACACTATCTACCATAAAAAGCTAATAAATTAAGGGTTAATAATTCTGTCAACTTTTCCAGTCTGCCTAATATTAAAAATAGTATGGATTAAAAAGTATGTAAAATGGGGCGCATCTACTTTAAACCATTAAACTACATAATTGCTCGGATATTTAATCATTTGTCGGAAAAATCAAATCAGTCATTAATCAATCTATATTCCGAGAAGAAGCCCTGAAAATGTGTCCTAAATACATAGGTACAGTAGTAAATATCATCATCATACATAACATTTATAAAATTGTCCTCTACTATTATGTTAGATATTAACTTTAAATTGTTGTTTTAATATATCATATTAATATACAGTAGTTCACAAACACTAAATATAACCACCCATTTGGATGAATCAAGATGCTATAACTTTTATCTATGTCTCCAATATATAGTGGCTTATAAGTGTGCACATATACACAATTCTGAAGATAAATGACAATTTTACATGTATAAAATGCACATATTAAATAACCCTAGGTCATGATCCACATAATTCCCGACTGTGTTAGTATATATGCCCAGGCAAGGCTCGTTATAACAGGCCGAAATCCTAGAAAACATGAAAGGGACAATCAAGAGAACAAGTCTACGAACATGACACGACTGATCGTCAATTTCAGAAGAGGCAGAACTCGGCATAAAGCCTACATTTCGATGTATCAGAGGAGTTCATACCACTCCAGTATAACATGCAGACTAAAGAAAGTTTGGGGATACTGGCGTCTCCTAACCACTTGGTAGATGCCTGTATAGATAAATTCATAACAAATCAAAAATCACCGCTATGTACACACACATGTATTCATAGTAGTTGGGCTGTGTGTAGACAACTGATCAATTAAATCAGGATTTTCGTATTACATGCAGATTTATTTTAAAATATATATATATCGCAGTGGAAATGGTATAACGTGTAGTAGATAACCATTTCTATTTTTAGTGTATTCCCTGAAAATCCCTTAATTTATAAACCACGTGTAGGTACCAATATAAATATATGCTATTAATATTCCTTAACTTATAAGTCTATCGTTTATATATTTTCATAGTTTAATATGTATTTTATTGGCTTTACAAATTTTGATAATATAATAAAACATACTCTAACTTTTCTATATTTAGGGTGAAATTGAATATTTAATTACTACCGTATATACAGAAATTTTCATTTAGTTTAGAGTTTATTTTATTATGATCATAATTTGTTATTAATAAAAATATATATTTCGGTATATAATTAAGTTTTTAAAGTAGTAATTTACAAATGAATTTATTTATAAACAATCATATATAAGTATAAGTAACTAGCGTAAACTTCATTTATTCTAAATATTAATTCGTACATTTTAATTAAATTTCAGTACTATTGAAAAAGTTGATTGAGTTTTATATAACCATCAAATTTTATAGCGACAGGTTTAGTGGATTGCAATACACATCCTCAGGCATAGTATACTAATTTAAAATTATTCAGGTGATAATAAATAGTGATTTCAGTTATCATTACAGCTATAGGTATACATGAGTTATGTGAGTACAATTAAAGTATTTGTAAGAAAAATGCATTGCCACAATTTACTAAAATTTGGTTTTAAGAGATGGGCTACATTACTTAATATGTAGAGCCTCATTAATAGATAACTCTGTAGCTGAATTGGCATGATCTAATATATTAAAATCATAATAAGTACAAATGCAGGAACCTGTTAATCTGTGATAAGAGATGGCTGAGTTAGAATCATATTTGTTATGTTTGAAAATCCTAGTGAATAAAGTGCCGTTTAGTTTTACTCTATATATATATATGTATATATGTGCCTCAATAATTTAATATTATTTTACTATGCCTGAAGATGTGTATTACAATACACGAAACATGTCGCTATCAAATCTATATTTTTTTAATGCTATTGTTTTGAATTATATAAAATTTCATTTATGTATTATACATATGACTTTTTTTATTTTAATAGATACAATGTTTTCTTACAATACATATTTAAAAAATGATAAGACCATCTTATTAAATGTGATAACTACAATTATCCTTACAACGCCCGTATATATATATAGAGGAATATTAAGTTTTGAATGCTGAAATTATCACAAAACAAAATAGCACTTTTTTAATACAACTTTCTATATTTCAAATTGTAAAAAATATCAATGAGGTAGAATAGAATATAAATATACAGTTTGTAGGCTGCAATTTATTTATTTGATCAAGTATTACGTTTTCTGTAAAATATAATAGATATGAAACAATAGTACCATTAAGTGAAAAACTATCTATTCAGCTAAATAGAACAACTACTGTAAAATTCGTCGGAATGCGTCTAAGCAAACGTTATATAAAAGTCAGAAAAACAATGTTCTAACATTTCTAAATTATAACGCAAATCAACCATATAAACTATTTCACCTATACTGAATAAAGGAGAAGAAAATATATTTTGAAGTAAGTCTTACCAAAGTGAGAAATTGCACAACTTTTAAACCCGTCTTTGAATGTTGAAAACGATCCGAAAAGACACAGGAAAAGAACCTGTGTACTTTAGCGATGTATGTAGATTCTTCAGATGCGATAAGAGAAGTGCAACAAAAGAAACTCAAAATCGAAGACTGCGAAACAGCACAACAACCGGCCGTAGAAAGGAAAGAATTCAAGGTGTTCAGACATTTCAAACGATAAAAAAATTGTTAGTCGCAAAATGGTAGAAAAGAGCTGTGTTGCGGAAAGATCGAAGATGAGAGGTGGATAATAATTTATTGAAATGAACCGCTACCCAGTGCTGAAGCAGAGGTGTCGCAGGACAGAAGATGGACGTTGCCCCAAGACTTTATCTAATGGTGTTTGCAATATTGCAACAGCAGCCCAAGAATAAAGTCTCTTAACTGACGTCTGTGCGAGGGATGCCAAGTTTAAATATGTTGAATTTAAAAAGATTCAAGAAGTCATTTCTTTCTCTTTCTCTCTCTTGACATCTTCTCGAGTCACGCAGAGAGGTAGCTCCATCGTCCCCAGAAGGAAGGGAAGGAGGAGGGGCAGGAAATAAAGAAAGCAGAGGCAAGGAAGCAGAAGAAGGCGACTAGATAATGGAAGCATTGTAGAAGAGTGATCGTGGCTCCCTATTGGCCAACGGCACTACCTAGCACCTACGGTTAATTGGATAAACGCCTAAAATGTCTTGCAAATTGAATCAGTTCAACTGAGAACTCAAGCCTCAAACAAAAAGATCTGAAAAAACAAACACTGCTTATAATAATACCGCTCTACGGTAGATAATTGCTCAAAATACTAGAGCCTCATCTTGCCATATGTGTTTATTAGGAAAGGAGCACTAAAAAGTATCGCTTTTACAATCGGTATTACTGATTTAAATGTGCATAAAAACATGGGTCCTAGGCACTTAATAGTTGGCCTAATTTAGTTTGACAATATCATACGGGATTGATTTCACTTAAGAGTCATTTATTATATTCAAAATCAAGAGGTCCAAAATATCTGTATCATCCAAATATTGATACAATTTAGTTAAACATATAATTTAAATAAGTTTAAACAACATTTGTTCAATAAAAATCTAAAAACATTTATTTTCAGTCTCTAAAATACTAAAATTATATATGACTGGTATGAAATATATGAAATTAGTGTACAAGTATAGGTATGTGTACAAGCATAAGTATAAGTATTCATATAAAACAAAAGCTTTTCACGAATTTATTTAATAGATGTTTATTATTTATTCAATAAGATTTATACATTTTCAATATATGAATGAATATTTAATTCTCAAATAGGTTAAATATATACCTGCCATATTATAAGGTAAATCGAATTTAATTCATTCTTATAGGATATCAATAAACAACATTAGTGTTGTCTAAAAATCCAGGTTAAATCACCATAATAAATGATATTTTTAAATCACATTACTATATATAAGTGATACATGTAGAACTGACAGTAAATAAAAAAATAGTTTAAAAGATTTATATCAATCTCAAATAAATCAAACGGAATTCAGTAATTTACACAATTTAAAGTCGCGTTTTTAAAGTGAATACGATGCTCACTTACACCGATTGCTCAATATGTCCACCCATAACTTCAATTACTTTCCAAATGTGTTTGCCAAAAGCATCGATACATCTGTCAATGTGTTATTAGGCAGGCAGAATGTAATACAATATTCTTACAGTATTTCTCTCAGATACACCGAATCGTTAATCTTAATAGCTTAGACCATTTTCTCCAAATTGATCCTGATGCAGCTGTCCACAAGATTTAAGTCCGGGCTGAATTGGGTGGCCACATATCTTGTGGTATATGGTCTTGAACATCTTTTTAAGGAATTCTTTTGCTGTATACGCACGATCTCAATCAAAGCTACAATAATTATCGAATAATTGTGTCAGAAAGTTACACTGAGGCTCAACACCAGTCAGTATTCCCTCAATTGGAATCTTACAGAGGTGTGCGTTTTATCGTCCTTTTATCTTTGTGTTTTATGCCTGCGATCTTTTATCGAGGAATAAATTTTAGCAATTTGAACGAAATCATCCCTTTCATTAGTTGTCACGTGATCAAATTCAAAGTGCAAACAATCAATAAATATTAAATTTTAACGAACAGTCTTAAAACTATAATCAATTCGCGTGTTGACAATATACTTCACTAAATTGATACATTACGTGCTCTGTATATATCTCCAAATAAAGTTATCTCAATACCATACAAGTGTAGAATACGTTTCATTATTATTCTTAAAACTTCAACCTGTGAAGACAGTCTAGAGTAGTAATTATTTTTAAAAATGCATTAATATTATATTTTATATTTTAGTTTTCAGCAATTTTAAGGCTGTATTATACATTAATTTCTATATAAATAAAAAAGAATTGTTTATTTCATAATTATATAAATAGTTTCAAATATTAAAGATACACTTTGAAAAAAACAGCTTCCAAACGATGAAATTGTGTGGGTTTGCTATAAATAGCAATTTAATTAATGTTTGCAATAATGTCATATTAAGTAAACATACGCAATTACTGTGATAACAACTATAAATAAATGCTATCGGGATATATGTACATATATACAACTCTCTTCTAATCAAAAAAGACATTCTCTACAAAAACAACAAATTTAATAAATGCAATATATAAATATACAAATAATAAAATATATAAAGAATTCAATGTTATTTTTTCTTTACAATCAATGTTCAAATTATAGAAATGAAATCTATTTTCATCTATATATTTAAAAATTCTTTTTTTATTGTTGTTACTCAAGTAACAACACTAAAGTCAGCTTTAAATAAACCTAATACCAATATGCATCTCTGCACACATTAATCTCGACAACCTTGTAAACAAATCACACTGACATTTACCACTGGCCAAGGTATTATAGAAATTTCTATCTAATAGATAGGTATATACAAATTATCTAACGCTACCAAAATTAGATCTTTCGCCACTTTTTTACTAATTCAAATATAAAAAAACAGAATTTGTGACACTTCTTGGTTTCATATATATATAGATTTAGCATATAGTCAAACCAATGTCTGTGAATAAACATAATAGTAATACATTTTCCATGTGTCATGCCCAAGACATGCGTACTGAACATACCTATTCACAAACAAGGCATAATTTCTTGATGAATTCAGGTCTATTAGGCAGCGGTAATAGAAGAAGTCTAGGTCCAATCACGACAATGACGCCTGTCCACGGAACAAGAAAAGAAGCGTCCAAGCATACTGATCTACTTTTATGCACTGCTTGAGAACAAATGCCCCACTGGACTATGGTTCCGGTTCAAAGTAACTGACCAAGTCTTATTCATCATGACACTGTAATTACGTACATGACTCTACAGCTGTGAAGACTTCTCAAAGATTGCCTCAATTAAATTCTATTACAGTTTTATACATGTACAAATATTATAGCTATACTGAAACACAAGATTTATTATAATGAAAAATGTATATTTGTTATCTGCTACATTACAAGTATATATGCTGCCTAAGACGAATTACACGGCAGTAACATATTATATAGTAAAATATAAAAATACATATATAAAGATAGTGTACACACTAAAAATTACACCCATATATGCTTACATTATATAAATTCAATGAAATTTTAATGTGAAACTGAAATAAATATTTTAAGAATTAATTCATGTATGTAAAAAGAACAACAGAAAATTCTAAATACGGGTTTATATAAAATATATTCGGCAAAGGTTCAAAAAGTTACGGTAATTCTTCTATTCATAATTTTAAATACAAGTTTGAAATATTCTTTCATAGTTTAAACTATTTTATTACATGCATTTTGATATTGAATTTGAATGTTTCACTTATTTTAATAAATTATTTGTGTTATTCTAAATCTTTTACATAATATTCTAAATTTAATTGTCTTAAAAACAAATCGTTGAGTTTAATAAATTTAAAAAAAATACTGAATCATCAATTTTAAAAGCTTCACTACTGGTATAAACGGTTTACTCATAAACCTCCCCGCGCACTCACGTGAAATGACCAAGTCTTTGGCCTGGTCACCTCTGGAGGAAAGGAAAACCTCCCACAAAGGGGTCACACCTGGACAGATAAACAAAAAAGCGGAAGTGGAGTTTTATTCTCTGCTTTACCAAACGGAATTCCTCCAGACAGGGGTTCACGAGACTCTAGCTTCTCGCTAGTTCACAGTTAAAATGTGACCCCATTGTCGGGGAATTCTAACCAGATAAAAGTATGAAGGTACCTTTTAACAATTAACGCTCATTATTGCTCGTTTAAACAATATTTTAAGAAAAAATCAATTAAACAATATTCGTAGGGCATCCATATTTGTTTTAATACTGAGCGAAATGTCATATCTATAATATAACCTCAATTGAAAAAACATAATTCGCAAGATAATAAAATATGGGCTATGAAAAGTACTTTTTTATTAAAAGTTTTGTCTATATGCCGTTCTTTGATTAATTATTTTGTTTTAAATCCTCTCGGTTTACTAATTAGCAGTGTTTTATGTATATAAATTAAATTAAATATTAAACACAATAATACGTATATTATACTACAACAATTTATATATTAAGATTAAAATATTATATATATTGACATATGCAAAAATATAATATTCATTATTTTTAACAAAAATTATTTACAACAAATATTTTTGAAGAGTAATATAATAAATAAAAACTTCAGAAATTTTACAATTTTATAAATAAGTTTTACACTTCATTATTTATATATTATACTTACAAAAAAACAGAGCATAAATAAAAATAATTTAAAAACAAAGTACATTTAAAGAAGGTAAATTGTGAACATGTTACCCTAAATATAAAGAAAGTACTGAATATTACAAATCTTCTAACTTTCTACTTATCGCATATTGTTACATATACACAAAACACTCGCTATTAGAAAATATTATCGCAGTCGACATGCCACTATATTATGCATTTTTAATGTTTATAAATTATTCCATTAAAAAGCTAATCAATATCCATATTCTACAGTTATGTATTATATATTATTTACGAATAATACCAAAAATAAAACTAAGCAATATATTTATTTATAATATCTAAATAGGTAATAAGCGTAACGGAAATTAAAAGTTTGAACGTTCACCACATTTATCCCTATATATTAAAAACAATCATTATAACTTAAATTCAGTTAAAGTTACTTGTCAAATACTTATTAAGGCTTATTTATTTATAAATTTAACTAAATTCATGTGAAACACCAAAAAATAATTAGTTAATAAGGTATATAATACTTTTTGAAATATAACTTATTTTATGATATAGATTTATATTAATAAAATAAGCTTACTTGATATAAATATTTTCAAACATAACTGTTTCATTTTTTAAATGCAGGTCGAACACGTGGTGTTTTATAAAAAGAATAATAATATAATAAGACTTTAAGAGTTAAAAATGGTTTATAAAAATTTAAAAATCTACATTTATACTTATATTAATTATAAACATATATGATGAAAACTAAAAATATTAATCGAAATGATATTTATAAAATAATATTGTTGTTTAATGCGAGTATATGATACTCAATCATAAAAGAGTTTCATTATTTGGCGAATTTTGAAAAGATTCATAAAACACACATTATTAATTCTATTTAGATTCTTGACTATAATAGAATACCTCAATTTTTATAATAATTTACTATAAATAAGCAAATTAGTTCTTCCGCTCAATTATTATGGAACCAATTCGTAAACTAAAATATATCTTAGATATAAATAATACAAGCTTAATTTTTACTGTCGGAGGTTAATATATTCTATGCAAATGGATCAATGGATACAATACGGTAATATAAATAAATAGAGCATTTAGATCAAACGCCAGGAAAGCTGAATGAGGTATAGGTATACGAGGGGAGATAATTCTGCCGTTAAAATATGCTCCCAATGGTGCACTTGACAAGACTTTAAAGGATGCGATAGGCATTGTTGTCTCCCCCAAACCACTTGGGTAATTATTGGACCTACCTCGGCAATGCCAATACTCAGATACAGCACCTACCTACACATGAAGAGGAGTCACATCTCCGCAAACAGAAGAACCTACCAACCAGACCTGGCGACAGAAAGCGGGTCAGGGCAAACACGATTAATGCCAAACTTCACACACTTTCCCAAACGTTATCTCACTCTTTTATTCTGCCCTTGTGAGTTTCTAAAAATCTGCCAACCATATATTGCTAGGAGTGATAGGAGTGACAGGGGTGGCACCATTCCTATCTTCATTATAACGTAATAGTCTTTTGTTAACATTTCATTTATATTCTGTTAAATAGTCTATTATTATATTTATTCCAGTTTGGAATCTGAAGATGTGAAAATATTTCATTTTCTACCTATATATAAGCCCACAAGGTGACCAATAATTCGTGCATTAATAATATTTTATATAGGAGGCGCAAAATGTTACCTCCTTAAATGTGGAAGAATTTATTCTGTACAAAAATCGGCATTTATCTGTCTGATATAAACTCTATGGTCTGAAAGAATGGACATTATATTATTTATATCCACATATTAAATATAAACATATCAATGACAATGACAATGGCAGTATGAAGGGCTGTATAGATTATAATATAAATAATTTAATTTTTTGTAACATCTAATATAATAAATACTAGATGTGAAATTCATTATCTCTTATTTCTATAAATACAAATGTAAGTACATAATGAGATAGAAAAAATACATAAACCAATGTATTCACAAATTCCCTAAAAGATACATATTTTAGAGTATAATTAGTTTGTTTAAATTCTAAAGTATAATATGCACTTACGTACAGAAATAATTATAGCTCCGTTTATACAAATTATTATTAAAACTTGCTTCATACTGCTTGGTAAATTAAATAACCTTTTTGGAATAATTCAAAATAAAGAGATAAAATTCAATCCATATATATTTTTAATAACTTTAAACTTTATAAGATTTAATTATTACTGTATATTATTCCTACTAAGTATTGTAATACTAATATACATACAATATAATTATATACAATAATGAATATACATATATAAAGTTTATTTTTAATGTACTAGTTTTAAATAAATTAAAAATGAATAATTCATTATACATTTTAAAAAATGTTTAAATAATATATAATACAACAACATAGAGTTTTTGAGACAGTAAGAGTGGAATGCGAAAACCGTCCTAACTAAGTTAGGAGCTCCTCCAACCATTGAAAAAAACACTGCTAAAAGTTAAGAGCTCCTAAATTAGTTAGGACGGTTTTCGCATTCCACCCTTAAACTCAGCTGTATGCCTAGCATGTTACAATTGTTTAGTTTTATGTATTTAACTTCATCGATTACTCCTAATAAAATTAGACTTACAATATTGATTATCATTTTAATTGATAGAACTCTACAGTGATTTGTTATTATAAATATATTCTATAACGTGGAAATCCTATATAATCGAGAAAAATATTTTATTCCCATATATGTTTCATTATTTAACAGAAGAAAATACGTTTATATAAAACATTATTTTATTCATTAACTATATACATAAGTACGTAAGTACGTAAGCAAGAAAAAGTACAAAATAAATTCAAATAAAAATAACATTTAATTACAATAAAATAGAATCTGAACTAAAGATTATGCATCGAACAAAGAATCACTCAATACAAAGTATTATATAGATTGATATTTTGACAGATATTATTTTGAAAAGCTTAACATTGAAATAAATAAACCGCAATATAGAAAATAATTAACGGTTTTCAAAATTGAATATATTTAGAATGCATTATAATTACTTTTAGTTCATCTAAAAAATCCCCTATTATAAGTTGAATTAATTAAGAATTTAAAACAATCCCCAACTCCTTTTGAATTTCCAAAGTTAAAATATCACATTTCATTGGTTTTTTAATTAAAGAGAAAATATAGCGCGAAATACCTGCAAATAATAATTATAGTATATTCTGAAATAGTTTAGAAGTTATCATCAGACAAATAATTTTAAAAATATATATTATTTATGATTTTAGAAACGTTCACAAAGTTTATAAGAGAATATGAGCGATAATAATATTTGGTAATATACCTTAATGAAACACATAAGAAGCTAAATATATTACAAATCATTAAAAACTGTATCTATTCAAGATAAAAATTGAAAACATTTCCTTATAGACGTGGGCCATCAAAATTATGAAAAGATCGACGAAAAAACTACATCAAACTCAAAAACACTTGTATTATATTTTCATTGTAAAAAATATACTTAATGCTTACAGCGCTAACTTTTCTTTGGACGATAATACATCCCAAGTAAAACAATTGTTATAGTGTTAGAATCACTGGCAAACTATAAGGAGATGATTTCCACATAGCTCCCAAAAATGATGCACGATAGTTAATTATAGTCAGGCAATGCTGATTCTTGCTATTTTACTTTTCCGAAATTTTGAAATCAATCCGAGGAAATATGTCCTCTGAGAGTGACTGTACATTGTCTGAGGCTCACATACACTATCAAATGACATTATTTCGTGCCTTCTGTAATTGCCTCTGACATAAATCTGCACACGTAATCTGGAGTTACGGTGTCCCTCTTATTACTTTTAGGGGATACTTCTGTGCTCAAATCTGACAATTATATCATAAACTAAATATGTGAAATGTGTTGGCAGCAGTGTGGTGAGGAGAAATATTATCTGAACTGGAATGGAAGTGAAGAAAAAGGTGAGTGAAGTGAGGGCATACCTGTCCAACTTATAGGCAACATTTGACACCCGGATTTGTCCATATGTTAATTCGGTTCCTGAAGTCTTTGAGAATCTATAGGAGGGAAAAAACAGACGAGGTTCCACTCTCAATATTACGCAGACCGCCATTGGAAAATGAGCGAACTATAATATAGCTGATGTTGTCAGAATACTGCACACACATATACACAGATCCTACGACACACTACTTGGAGACGCCATCTGAAAGCATTAGAATAGCTCGGAGATATCGCCTCGCGTGCATAGAGGAATCTTGGCCTACATCCGACAATCACATGCCTGGCAATGCCTCATCCTGTCCCCTCCCAGTTCCCTTTTCTTCCTAGCTTTCTTTCACTCTGAGGTTTCTATCTCCTCTCTCCTGGCCCTTCTATCTTCCGGATTAAAACTTTTGCTCTTCACCTTCCTAATATGTACAATAACTTACCTCTAGACACGTGCTTATTACTTAACAACAGTCTGATGAGCTTTAGCTGCTCCAGAATAGAAACAGTTCAACATACAGCCAAAGAAAGGTTGCAAGTTAGCTAGTAACCTGACCAGCATCTACGTAATGTGTAAGAAGTTTTCTGTCTTCTCTAATAGAGGATCTGAAAGGAGGAAGCAGCAATTGAACTGCCTGTGTTGTATAAAAAGTTGGGGACACACTGTGATGGTCAATGCCGGATCTTGGGAAATCCGCTACTAAGTTGTACGCTGTTGTAGCCCTGACTATGACGTAATGGTCGTGTTTTTTATAATCTGTAAGTTTTAAATATAATAAGAAATATGGAGGATTCAGTTAAGAAACCATAAGAGTGTTTTTCTATTTACATAAAATAAAACTTTGTGAACACTTATCCTTGTTCAAAGGATAAAAACAGACGTAAACCAAAATTGTAACACTAATTTATAAAGAATAAGGAAGATATTTCAGGTGATTGATTTCAAATCTTACAATATTATTATTATCAATGGAAAGCTTAAATTAAAAAGCAAGCTTCATCAGTCAGAAATGTTTTTATTGGATAATTAATTAAATTGGACTAAATCAAACAAGTTTCCATATATGCATGGATGCATTAAATAGATAGAAATTATGTGATATTTAAAAAAAAGTCATAAAAAATAAATATAGAACTTTCGACTCATCTAATTATGCATGAAAAAATAAACATGTTAATTCAAAATAAACTATATGTTTAAGAATAATCTTAATGAAACGTAAAGTATAATACTTATGAAATGATCTTTCGGATAAAATACAACGGTTCAAAAATGTCATACTTTTTACTATAGAAAAACTATATATTTGACAAAAGAATATGTTCTAAATACGATTATAAACCATACCAAAATTGCACATAGTTCTATAATATTACAAAATGCTATTTAATATATTCCAAAAAGATTCTTAGCAATAATTGAATTTCTAACAAAAAGTATATATTTTGATTCATACAAAGTACAATTCAAAAATATATTTAATACACTAGTAAGCACTCTTAATAGACATACATAGAAGTAATCATCCCGTATGATTCAAAGCAGGCTCCA
This sequence comes from Invenusta paracnida, assembly GCA_036023295.1. Taxonomy (NCBI): domain Eukaryota; kingdom Metazoa; phylum Platyhelminthes; order Proseriata; family Coelogynoporidae; genus Invenusta; species Invenusta paracnida. The sequence goes on from JAYRBW010062919.1 coordinate 45,876, forward strand.
GCAAAATATAGAACTAATTTCACAGACAAGGTTCTGTATTTTAATAGCTGTTTAAAATTAAATGTATTTTATAATTCATAATTTAAATTAGTCAGGCAATCCGCTGTGTAGCATGTTGTATTTAGGTACCTGTACATATCCTTCATAGATATTACACATATCGCATACATGCTAAAGTAAATATTAATAATTATTATTATTTTAAGCTACGAATTAGACCATATTGATTACTATATTTATTCCTATTAAAATTACAGTAAGAATCCAAATTCTACTGTCATAAGTAATAAGTATGCAAATGTTTTGTAAAATATACAAAATTAATATGGAAATATAATAAAGTCTAAAAAGCAACTATTTGAATAAGAAAAAATGCTTGAATAAAATTGATGTACCAGCCACTGGAAACAATCTACAAATTAAATGACACAGTCACGAATATCCACATAAAGTGTGTTTACAATCTTGTTCTACTATGTAAGGTTACAAAATGTATTAATATAAAAATATACATACTTAAAATGCTTACCCAGATTAAAGCCTACAAATTTATTAAGCATAGTACTGTTTTAAACATTTTAATGGCTGTATAAATATAAATTTTTAATTTTATATCTCATACTAATACAATTTGTTTGTTTGTTCTGTATATACATTTCATTAATCAACCCTTTATATTTTTGTATTTTGACAATAGAATTGAGTTCACCATAGTACGATTACCAAATTATAGATTTATATTCCTTTATGTACAAAATAATCTAGTCAGGGTAATCTTATAGTTTATATTTATTTTAAACAAGTTTTCTTATTTTTATAAAAAAAGTACTGCTTTTTTATTTAAATATTCTTTCAAAATGTACCATCTGCATATTCCGCACGATATAAAGAAAAATTTATAATAAAAATGTACCTTAATCCACCAACTTTTTGTATGTCCTCATATTTTAACGAAATCATAAAGTAAAATCTTAATAATTGATAAACAAACCGTAATATTAGATTATGAACATATTTTGATTACGAATTGCATGTGTTTCTTGTGTAATCAGACATCAAACAATATACTTGAAATCAAATAATTTAGAAAATTACCGGAAATTATTCAGTTGGCCGCCTTAATTCTGAGAAAAAAAGTATAATCCTGTACATACTGTAACTATGTACATGGATGTAATTCCAACAAAGTAAAAAGAAAAAATGTAGACCTATGTTTACTTAATGAAGTACTTCAAACAAAATTGGATTGTTTCATGTCTTAAAAGTAAAAATCACTGAACTACATACCACCAGATTAACGAATAAATATCCATTCAGAATATCCAAGAGAATTACTAAAGTTTTTCTCTATAGCTTTCTCAGCACGAAACCAAATTTCGAGATTTTCGCATTCGAATAGAGCATTTCTGGACCCAGTGGAATTAGAAATCGTTTCACTGATCCATTAACTAACTTAACCGGACTAATGTGCTGTCTTTGACTAAGACGTCTCCAACTTCACTCTATACAATCGACTGTTGTCATAATTCTTATTTTCTTCATATTTTATGTCCTGTTTATTCCTAACTCTCAACACCCCTCCAGCACATAAAATCAGTGCATAAAGCCCAAAGATCAAAACGAAAAATTAGGTCGGTCCCACATATATTTCCCCAGGAGAATAATTTAGTTCAAATTTTCTACAATCGCCCGGCTGTTTGATGCTTCTAAGAAATATGTAAACAAAACTACCCACAGCCACAAAAGGCTAGCGCAGCTGCAAGGCATAATAATAATATAGAAAACAGGACAGAAAAGAAGTTGTATTCGTCTTGTTCTGCACATAGTTCAAAGACGCTGTGTGGGCCCTCCTTCTTCTTTCAACTTCCGTTCGCGAGCTTTCAGTCAAATTAGACACAATTCCAAGATGGATGCACGCGTCAACCACTGTCAAGACAAAAATGTTTTATTCTCCCATCCACCCCCCACTCCCCCTTCATCAGCATCCGCGAATGTGTATGTTATAACAGCAATCGCCCACATATTTAATAGAATATAAGGTATAAACAGGGGAAAGCACGACTATTTAGATAATCCACTTTTGCTATTCCAGCCTCTTATATATGATACACTTTACATGCAATATGTGAAGAGGCTTCCTGAACTGTTCAATAAGACACGTCACTTACAGACGAGTTATATAAGACCTAGTGAAATAGCCTGCCTGAGTAAATACCATTCCTATTGTTTCTAGGAGGATTTATAAATAGTAAACTACTATGTTTGCAGACACAAGTTTTGAGGAACATAAAGTAATTATGCTATAGCTACCTAGCCGTCTTTGTAAGATCGTACATAGATATTATGTCATAAAGTAACTGGGTACTAAACTCGTGTGAGCACCAATTAAAAGTTAAACTGAAATTAAAGGTTACAAGCAGGCATCAAGTATGTAGGAAAGAAACATTAAAAGCGTTTAGAAATATATTACGTAAGAATTACTTACCATAAAATCAAACTATACCCATTTCATTATAAAAGATGTAATACGGTTATAGTTACTTTTTAAAGGCACTACCTACAATCAAGGTGCTTTTTCTTGAAATTCCTTCTAGATCATCTGGAATTCTATCAGTCTGTAAGAATATGGTACTTAGATACAATTGATAAATCATCATCAAGTTATAATCAAGTTATATTTCCTAGATAGTATCTCTAACAAATTTTAATACATACAAAAATTAAATATTTACGAGCACAAGATTTTGACTTCCAGAATGTATGGATGCTGAGCATAAGAACAGTCCCAAGACAATATTCCATTATTATTTAATATTTAAAAAAAGGAAAATAAATTGACTATTCTGTGGTATTACTAGGATATATATGTTACCTAATTCCTAGAAATTAAATAATTCGTAATATCATATAAAGAAAACATTTTCGGAATATTAAGGAATATAAAATTACACATTCTATATTAGTCGGTGTAGTTAGAAATACATAACAATACATGAAATACAAAAAACAACATCACATGAATACGAAAAAATTATAAAAGCAAAAGTAAGTTGTATGATTATACACAAATAAATAATTTCCCATTTAAGTAAATGTTACTAAAAAATAAAGGATTGCTAGTCTCGATTATACTTAACTAATCAATTTTAATTTACTGCATTATTTAACTATTTCTGTATTGCTTTACTTTAAAAAATATAAATTATGTAGCATACAATAACTTAAATTGCTTTATAATATTTATTTAATATAATATAAATAATATATGAATGAAATAATGGTGCTTGAATTAAATTATACTATGTTTAATAATCGTTTACATGTCTTATGTCACTGATTAGTATAAATAGTAAGATAAATATGATAATAACCATAAATAAAATTCCAAAATATTTTAATAAAATAATCCAGAACGTTTTAAAGTTTAATATTTGATATCATATATAACAGTAAGTACTAATTATTACTAACTTGGTATTTAAGCAAATAATTATTTAGAGTAAAATTTATAAATTTATTTATTTATATTTATTTCCTTTTATTTTGCAAAGGAAATCAATAACATGTGTATAAATATTATAATGATATTTAACACAAATAATTTTAATATATTTTAAACACTATTTATTTGATTTGTTAATCTAGGGATGCAACAAACATTATTAAATGTATCGCAAATTTAAGCATAATAATTGGACTATATAACACTTTATATAGAACAATATAAATCTTTTTTATTAGGATAGTAAATAATAGCAGGTAAATATATTGATGTAAAAATGATAAAATTAGACAATTCTACAGATTTGTTCTTTTAGTCCTACTTCCCATTCTACAGGAATGCTTTTATCACTAATTAATATCTAAATTAGCATTGAACAATAATATTTCATAACTAAATTATCTATCAAATAACCTCTTTCTAAACATTTAAGTTTTTATTTTATTTAAATATCAATTATTAGCTATATAATTGATATAATATGAGCATGTAGATTGGTTTATTTTTATGTTTTTTACTATTTAGAGATAAAAGAAAAACAGAAATACATACATTTGGAAGGAAATGTGCTTTAATCCACTCTATAGTTTTAAAATACTATGCTTATTTTTTTATATAAGTATATCAGATTTTACTAATTAAAAGTTCTAGAAAGAATTTATTTGGACTGTTCTGTATAGGTTTAACCACAGTAGATTTCACAGATTATATGATATGGTTTTAGTGTAATTCTTTTGTTTATTTTATGGATTAAAAAATAATCCCAAATTCACAAAATATGTTCTATTATAAACAAAAGTCATATATTCTGCAGTAATTTTATTAACAAAAACTTTAGTATGACAAGATTTATACTAATAAATAATAGAAATGAATTTATAACAGTAAATTTATTAATGTTCATTACAATTACATAATTATTATATATATGTATTTAACTTTGCCAGCAAATGTACATATATATATAAATATATATTTCATATGAAAATAATATTAAGATAATGATGATTATACATATACATATATTATTTCTTAATACTTTATATATATGTGTATATTATTATGTTTATAAAGACATTATTATTTATTAAATGTTCATTTTATCTAAAAATATACCATATGCAGTTTTTAAGATTTTAATATTTGTATTTTAAATTCTATTAAAGTGGGGATATGTATTATACTGTTTCGAGAAAAATGGAAGATATTGTTTTGCTTTAATTTTAATAGACAGAGCAATATATATTCCAGAATTCTTGAGAAATAGCCCAAAATCAATAAATACTTGGAATCTTAAAAGTATACTCATATTTTTAAATAAAGCAATTTTTTTATTTCTTAAAGAAATGTTTTAAGTCTTTATAACATATTGTAAACTAATTATTAATAAGTTGTAATTTAAAGTCATAAAAGTAATTAAAAAAGGAAAAATATAAAAACCAAATATTTAATCGGACAGAAATTATCATGATATAAATTAAAAGAGTAAAATCAAGTAGGCTCCAACTAAGTTTAATGTTTATATTACACATTTAAAAGTATATATTCAGGTGAATATAATTAAATACTTTATAGGTAATTAACATTATCCTGAAAAGAATACAAATAAAGATAATAAAACAACAAATATGACATTTATATATTAATATAAGTCTAACAAGAAATTTTATAAACAACAATCATTCAAAAATAACTATAAAAATAATTATATCTGGAACCTTCAAAATATTTATATTATATTGCTGAAGTGTACAAATTTAAAAAGCATGTATAGTAAAATATTTGGTAAAAACGTGCAAGTCTATTATAAAAGAAAGAAAGAAAGAAAAGGCCAAAAAAGAAAATTATAGTAAAAATCAATATGTCATTTTTTAATGTTACTCAAAATAGTGGTGTCAAATAATTAACAGTTTTAATATGATTTTAACTCCAGTAACCACTACTATAAAATATTTATATAATAATTTAAAAATATTATATTTACTGAATGAAGCAATTACTTCATTTCTTAAAAGTCTTAAAGAAGTTTGATCACTTTTTATAATATATTTTTAATTTAAATTTAGAAAAGAACTGTTTATACTTTGCTATTGCTGTTTATTGTTTGTGATATAATTATTTATGAGGTTTAGATACTATACAGGGTGGTCCAGAATTCCCTAAGACTTTTAAAAAACTTTATTTAACTGCAGAAAAAAAATTATTTAACATTGTAGAATAAGTCATAAACAGCAAGATATAGTAATATGCTATTATCTGTCATTTATTTAATATTGTAGAATAAGTCATAAGCAGCAAGTTAATGCAATATGCTATTATCTGTTGTAAGGTTAAACTTGTAAACCATTGTTAGTGATGCATAATCATAGTCTTTGAAAAGTGTGATCATTGGTGGGCATTCATGCAGTCAAAGGGAAATCCCTGAAAGCTTCTTGAATAACATCTTTTAGTCTCTCTTTTGTTGGAGCTTTTGCTGCTACAATTTTTGGCTTGAGTATTCCCCAGAGCATGTTGTCCCATGAGGTCAGATCTGAGCTACATGGTGGCCATGAAACAGGGCCATTCTTGCCAATCCACTGATCCAGAAAGCTAGCATTCAGGAACTGCCTTGTTGCAATGGCAGTGTGTGCTGGTGCACCATCCTGCTGGAAATGGGAGGCCCAAAAAATACCTTTTGCATCTAAAGCAGGAATAAATTCTGTTCATAGCATATGAATATTGGAATCAGCTGTCACACTGCTATCAATGAAAAATGGTCCTATCAGATGTTGAGCAGACATGGCCACCCAGATCATAACTTTTGACTGATTTTGTCTCACTTGCTCATAAAAATATAGGTTAGCCTTGCTCCACATGCAAGTCTGCTTATAGCCTTTTCCTTTGAAATACATTGCATACTTGTTGGTCAAAAATATATGATCTTGTTGTCACACATTGTCATATTTGGCCAAAATGTTATGATAGCAAGTAATATGTATCGCATGGTCTTCAGGAGATAACAATTGCACTTTTGTTGCTTTCCAACTTCTGTATCCCAAGTCTTTCATAACCTTCATCATTGTCATTTGTTTAATGTTTAAAAAACTTCATTAATCATTATAAATGAAAATCAAGCAAAAAACACTTATTGGTCTAAAGTAATAGGGATCAACCACTCTGTATGTAATTTTTTTCATAATTCTGTGAGGTATGGACTCAGACAATAGATAGACTAATTTACTGTAATCTTCACAGTTGTATGAGCTTTTATTATACTTTAAATAAATCGAATTTAAAAAAATGTATCTATAATTCGATATGAAAATAATGAATGAATTATTAAATTTAATAAAAATATATTATTAACAATACTGAAATAAACATTTCATAATATTAATAGTAGCTATTTTATTATTTTTTAACACTTGTTTTATTTTAACTTAAGTAAAGGATATGAACTTCAAATAAAGAAAAAGACACCCATTTAATAATTTACAGGTTTGATTGGCTTAAATCAGTTCACAGTTTAAGGACCACACAGAGTACACTTACATAATTCTAAAAAACTGTAAAGAAAAACTGTAAAGAATTACAGTTGTCATCTAATCTACTATTTAATCTCTTAATAAATAAACAACCATTTAATAATCAAATTTTTAAAATATATGTGTTTTCTATATTATGCGATTAATATAGTTACATAAATAATATAGAATCTTACATTTATAATAATAACAGCTGATCCCATAAACATTTTAATTTGTGCGTAATTTACACAGTTACGGATTTAAACAACTAATGTACTTAATTCGGTGGAAATTCTGCTACTATAATATACCTTACAAAAAAATACATGTTGCTAATTTAATCAATACGAGACCTAAATATTAAACAATATTTGTTTCTCAAACATCCAATATCAGAAACAATGAATAAAATTTAATACCATCAAACTTAATCAATTAATTATAAATAATTATTATCTTCTTTTCTTACTGTGAATAAAGTCGTGTAAATAGTAATACCTAAATCATTTGTATAAGTTTATTAATAAAAACCAAAGTTTAAAATATAGTGTCAGGATAGCCCACGTGAGAAATTGATATATAAAATAAAGTATACTCTTACTACTGCTTTAAAATCTGCACTAGCTATTTTATCAATGTTATGATGTATCGTTTAATGCAAGTGGCAGTTAAGACCGACTGCTCCATATTTTGTAAATCATATGTACAAATGGAAATCATGTACATCGGTAGGGAGAAAGTAGTAATTAATGCATATGAAGAAGAGAAAAAAGAATAAAAAATATGGGAGCAAAAAGTTAAAGGTGAGGGGTCTTAAATTGAATCTGGCGGTGGAGGAGGGGATGAATGAGTTCTTAAATCGACTCATTTTGTGAGTGGTTGGATAAGCCTAGCTGTGCGTGAAGATAGGGGAGGTAGTATAAAGAGTGGAGAATGTTGTCCTTGTTTTGGAGGATATTGAGGTAGAGTTTGTAGAGTTTGTCGGCAGCTTGGAGGCGACAAGACGTGAGAGGGGGGAAGTTGGTGCAGGTACAGAGATGGTCTGTTATCTTGAATCGATATATGAGGCGGTGGGCTATGTTCTGCACCCGATCGATTTTTATTTGTAGATGGAGTGGAAAAATAGAGAATAGAGAATAGAGGAGATGCATATATTGTAGGATGGATCTCATGATGCCGAAGTAGATGGTCCGGAGCATAGAGTAATTATATACAGAGGGTTGACTCTTATTGATTTCATATACATCGCGCTGTAAATCGTCATATGTAAAAATCGTTTTATTTTAATAAATTTTATGTAAATGGGTTACAAAAAAGTAGTATTAAATATTTTTATTAAATTAAT